>PVLD010004345.1:0-126783 GCA_004027595.1 Dinomys branickii
CCTGTATCTTCATCTTCAAAACTTGTTCTGGGTGGGGTTGAGTTTTGAGACTGCATTTTGTTCCTCTGTTTTCCCATTTTTGGGTATCAGATTCAAAATGTGGAGTTGTAAATTCCACAGGCAGTTCAGCAGGTGGAGGTCTGCTGCAAAGGCTGCTCCAATGATTCCTTCTCTTTGGGAGAATGTCCCTTAAGCTTTCTGCTGAGATTTGTTCTTCTGTCTTCCCTGTTTTGGGTATCAGATTCAAAATATTGAGCAGTAGATTCCCCAGGCAGTTCAGCAGGCAAAGGTCTGCTGCAGAGGCTGCTCCAGTGACTTTTCTTTGGGGGAATGTCCCTTAAGCTTTCTGCTGAGAGTTCCGCTTAAAAGGCTGTACAGATATTGGTTAGATACTCCCTAGCGAGAGACCTGGGTGAGGTGTGTAAGACCGCTCCCCCGCCCTCCCAGGGTTCTCTGCAGGTATAGGGATGGATCTCCTCCCCCACTCGGTGATCTGGTGGCGAGCGCAGATAGCTCACCAGTTTTCGGAGTCCCTGCAGGCAGGAAGGTTCCAAGGTGCCAGTTTTTTGTGCTATGCTCGCGATCCGCAGCTTGCAGCCACTTGTTTCCTCACGCTCTCCGGGTCTGGGGGAGGGAGCGGGATGCTCCGCTCCTATGCTGCTCGCGCCGCCCTGGCCACGGACCCCCGGCTGCCGAGGGTCTAGGCTGCGCAACCTTCCCAATGCTCGCGAAATGTGAGACTGCCGGGCGTTGCCACTGCTACAAAGCCGATCTCTGTCGGGAGTTGCTGGAAAGCTGCGCTGGCTCGGGAGGCTGGAGGGACCGAGCTAGCTGTGGCCCCCAGGGCGCTCGGACCCAGCCAAGTCCCCTACCCGCGCGGAGCGTCTCTAGCTCCCAGCGTCTGGGGCTTTCCCGCATCTCGCCACGGCAGTTTGGGCCGCCCTACCGCATCTCCCCCAGCAGCTCAGAGAAACACGTTCAGTTTGATCTTCCCAGCCAAGGTCCCGGGCATTCACGCTCGCCAAGTCTGTCTCGAGCTGGTGGTGTTTATCAAGGAGGATCGCTCCTTTGCTGCTCACCTGGTCGCCATCTTCCCGGAAGTTCTCGGTTGATTTCTTGATAACAGCCATTCTTTTGGAAGTGAGATGGGAACTCAGGAATGTTTTAATTTGCATCTCTCAAATGACCAGTGACTTTGGACTTTTTTTATGTTTATTTGCTCTTTGTAATTCTTCATCTGAGAATTCTCCCTTCACTTTAGATGTCCAGTTTTGGATTGGTTCTTTAAATTTGGAGGATTTGAATGTTTTCAGTTCTGTATATATTCTAGATATCAGTCTTGTCCAAGCAACAGCTGGCAAGAATTTTTTTCCCCACTCTGTGAGTTGTCTCTTTACTTGGTTTGTGATTTGCTGTACAAATTTTTAAAAATGAGATCCCAGTTGTTGATTTTTTGTAATATTTCCTGTGCAATATTTGTTGCTTCTCAGTAAATCTGGGAGTTTGAGTCACCTTGGGCCTCTGTTTCAGTGGGGTTCACTGATCCTCCACAAAGGTATTTTCTGTCTCTCTGGTCTTTATTCATCTCTCAAACAGTGTTTTCAGGCCTGAATCAAGCAGGTTCTACACCCTAACTAGGATCCCATCAGGGAGGTAGCATCAGTTGTCCATAGAGGTAACTTTCTTTTTTTTTTATTTAAAGAAAACAGTACAAAAGAAAGAACAAAAGCAAAATACAAACAACACAAAACAAGGACATTAAAAATGATACAGAGTTTCAAACCAATCCAAAAATGGGCATCTGAGATGAACACACACTTCTCAGATGAAGAAATACTAATGGTGAAGAAATATATGAAAAAATGTTCAACATCATTAGTCATTTGAGAAATACATACTAAAGCAACATTGACATTTCATCTCAGCCCACAAAGAATGGCTATCATTAAGAAATCAACCAATGACAAATGCTGGAGATGCTGTGGGGAAAAAGGAACCCTTCTCCACTGCTGGTGGGAGTCTTGATTGGTGAAACCACTGTGGAAATCAGTCTGGAGATTCCTCACAAAACTAGGATTAGAGGTAACTTTCTTATCTATGCAAACTGATTTCATTTCTTCTCTTTCCTGTTTACATACTTCTGTCTTTGATAGTGCATTCTAAGACTATAGGACTGCTCTGATAAATTTCTTTTTAAAATTGATTTTATTAGTACCTTTTAGATACAATTAATGATCATATTCATCATAGGGAATTTGTACCTGTACATGATATATTTTGATTCCTCTTTTTTTTCCAGTCCCCTCTTTTCCCTTCAACCCTTCTTCCCTTCCCTGTTTACAAAGTTTTGTTTCTATGTTACCCTTTTAAATCATTTTCTTTTCCTTTTCCCTTCCTTGCTTCCCCACTTCCCTCACCCTAGCTCCTCTTTCCTTTTGAACAATTTCTTCCCATTTCACAATATCTATTGTACATTTTGGTCCTTTTTTACTCTTTCAATTTCTCACCACAGGGAGACAATATGATGTTTACACATGTGAGTCCAATTTATTTCACTTAAGAGTATGTCTCAGGTTGCATCCATTTACCTAGAAATTTCTCCAGTTTATCCTTCTTTGTAGCAAAGTAGTCCTCCATTGTATTAAGAAAAAAACAATTATTTTTACCCATTTCTCTGTTGATCAGCATGTGGGTTGTTTTTAAGATTTAGCTATAAACTGCTCTAAAGTTTTATGCATATATATTACTTTGGTAGGACACCTTTAATTCTTCCGAGAAGATACCCAGATGCATAGATGGGTCAAATGGAACTTCTAATCCTAGCTTTTTGAAGAATCTCCACACTGACTTCCACAGTGGTTACACCAGCCTGCACTCCCACCAACAGGGGAGAAGGGCTCCTTTTCCCCACGGCCCTGCCAGCATTTGTTATTGGTTGATTTTTTGATAATAGCCATCTTTCTGGAGTGAGGTAGAATCTCAGCATTGTTTTAATTTGCATTTCTCCAATAACCAGTGATGCTGAACTTTTTTCATATATTTATTTGCCATTTGTATTTCTTCATCTGAGAAGTGTCTATTCATTTCAGATGCCCATCTCTGGATTGGTTCTTTAAATTTGGAGGTCTGATTTTTCTCAGTTCTTTACATGTTCTAGATATAAGCCCTTTGTCTGAAGGACAACTAGCTAAAATTCTTTCCCATTGTGAGGGTTGTCTTTTCACTCTGTTAGTGATTTCTTTCACTGTGCAAAAGCTTTTTAATAGGATGAGATCCCAGTTGTTGATTCTTTATATTATTTCCCATGCAATTGGGCTTTTTTCCATGAAATCTTTGCCTACACCTATGTCTTTAAGAGTTCTGCCTATTCTCTCTTCCAGAAGATTTAGTGTTTCTGTTTTAATATTTAGATCTTTGACCCATTTCTATTTTAGTTTAGTGCATGGTGAGAGACATGGGTCCAGTTTTAGTCTTTGGTGTGTGGAAAGACTTCCTCCTTTGTCAAAGATAAGGCAGCAGAGTTTGTTTGGAGTTGTTTCTACATCTTCTAGTCTGTTCCACTGACCCTCAAGTTTGCCTTTTTGCTCTTACCATGCTGTTTTTATCACAGTAGCTTTGCGTTGGGAGCGGCTTAAGCTGGAAAGCAATTACGTGTGCAGGATGAAGCCAGACCGAGAACATGGAAGCTCCTTGAAACATGTAAACAAGCCACTGCAGCTTGTTAACTGATTGCTGGGCAGAGAGGCTGAAATTATTATCAACCTCTTGAGGTTATAAATAAATGTTCTACTGTTCTGGGGCAGTTCCTCTCCTCTGCTCAGGAGAGAGGACCTCCACCGGATCCCGGCTTTTTGTCTCTTGCCTATCTTCTCATTCTCCCCACTGTTCCTTCCTGGGGTTCAGCAAGAACCCAGTGAGTTGCAATAGCTTTGTAGTATAATTTCAGATCAAGAATTACAGTGTTCCCTGCCTTGCCTTTGTTGCTGAGAATTGTTTCTACTATTGTAGACTTCTTCTGGTTTCAAATGTTTTCTCAAGTTCTGTGAGGTGTGCTAATGGTGTTTTGATTGGGATTGTATTAAATCTTTATAACAATTCTGGGAATATGCCTATTTTCACTATGTTGGTTCTTCCTATCCATGAGAAAGGGATATCTTCCTATATTTGAATATCCTCTTTGATCTCTTTTTCCAGAATACTGTAATTTTCAATGTACAGCTATTTTACTTTCTTTGTTAGAATGATCCCTAAGTATTTCCTTTTTTAGATGCTACTGTGAAGGGTGTGGTTTCCCTAATTTCTGTCTCAGTGGGTTTGTTGCTTGTGCACAGCAATGCTATTGATTTTTGAGCATTGATTTTGTATCCAGCTATACTATTGAATTTGGTTATTAAATATATAAGTCTTCTGGTGGAGTTTTTGGAGTGTTTTATGTAGAGCATCATGTTATCTGCAAATAATGATAATCCTTTTCTAACACATAAATTTCTTACACTTAGATCATTTTAAGGACTGATCTTAACAGATTAAGGCTAATAGCAAGATCTTTTCTGTTCATACATTTTTGTCTGTTTGTAGGTGTGGATATGCTCTTTCATGGTCAGCTGTTCTATAAGAGTATGGATTTATCCCTCAATATTTGAACCCCAGTTCTGTCCTTGTGCTTTATTTAAGTAAACAAATGCCTATTATTCCTCACTTGTTCTGTATCAATGTAAAAACTTAGAATTTCTAAGTTGAAAATGTCATAGAGATCATGCTAGTCCCAAACTCTTCTTTAACCTGTTGGGAAACTAAGCCACTAAGCCGCTTGATTTATGGTAGATCCTATTTTATTTGGTTTCTGGAGAGAGCAAGAAGTCCATGGTCTTTTCTACCACAGTATAAGCAAAAGGTTTCAGGTACATTCTCATATGTGACAGGTTCAGCATCTGCTACAAAAACCTTTGCAGTCTAGCTCTCTTCAATGAAAGTTAGTCATTGGGGTAGTGAGAAGAGCTTGGGATTTGATTCAGACATTAGTTCAGAACCTGCCTTAGCCACTGATAACCCAGATACCAGAATATGTACTCAGTATTTCTGAACTGGTTTTATTATCTGTAAAATGTGGCTAGTAATATCCACATTGCAATTTTGCTTTAAGAAATTATATGTGATATTGTGTGTAAAAGTTTGGAACATGACTAATAAGCAGAATCTCTATTTCTAAAATGACATCATTTAAAATTATTTTAATGACTTTTCTCACATACTGAGGTTTATTTTACTTCTTCTTTATAAAATGAAGCAACCATGTTGTACATTTATTTGGTTTCCTTTCTCTGTAGAAAGTTGAAATTTAATTGCACTGTCATCAATATTTCCAAATTCACTCATTTACATTTGGAGAGAGTTCCTCCTTGTTTCTAAGAGCTAAGCAGTTATGTCCTTGTGCACTCCTGTCAGCTCAGCTTGGTGGTGGAGTTCATTTTGAGACATTTAAAAAATTATTTTCTTTGTCCTTTTGAGACAGGATCTCACTAGGCAGTTTAGGCTGGCCTTGAGTTCACTTTGTAGCTCAGGCTGGTCTTGAACTTGCAATAATCCTTCTGCCTCAGCCTCCCAACTGCTGAAATTACAAGTGTGCACCACCACACCCAGCTTGAGACATTTAAAATGGCACCGTCTTCTCTGGAGGAACATCTATCTTTAATTATCCAATATTTACAGTTAACCCAAGTGACAGAATGTGATAACTGGAGGTTGATAACTTACCCTTCTGCTTCACAAGAGACTAAAGTAAGAAAGATCACATAAGATCCAGGTAGCTATTAGTGGACCAGTCTTTATTCAGGTAGCCAGGAACTAAGCTCTGGGGCTAACAAATGTGCCTTCTACAATTCCTTTCTTAGTAGTTTTGTAAAAAAATATACTAAAATGGAAGTTCCTTTTCTCTGACCCAATCCCACTGAAAAAATCTCTTAAAGTTATCATGAAACGTTGTCCATTAATAAAGCTTTGTACTCTACCATTTACTTTCCCATGAATGATTTGTCTGCATTGGAAACAACTCTTAGAATCTTAGTTTTACTCTCTAGGAGCACAGCCCCAAAGCTAATTAATTTAGTGTCACAAATAAATAAAGAAAGCATACACTTTTGTCTTTCCATGAGTAGATGTGTATGCTTCTTCTAGTTCAATTAAGCTGTGGAGTATGCAAATTTACTTGCAGATGTTTTTGCCCCAGTGTCCTGCTAGGTAGTCACCCTAGTGATTGAGGACTGCCACTGGGGGAAGGCAGTGCCACAGTATCTCAGCTGCTCCCTGAGGAACCTGCCACACAGACCAAGAAAGGCAGTGCACATGGAGATAACAGATCAGCAAGTGCCTGTGTGGTCACGGGGTGGAAAAGTGAGGAAGTCCTGAAGTTACGATTAAACAGCCACAGCCTCTCAGAGTGTTCTCGTGAAGGCTCATATCCTTCTCCCCTGGACTTGGAGCTTCATTGGATGACCCTGGTCAGGTCCCATCCTGACCTGCTCTGCTGAACACTAGCCCTCCCCTCCTGTGCCTCGTTGCTGTAATCCTTGCCAAGACTCAGTTTTTTGGGCCAGGCATCAAATTACTTGTGATCTGGAGCTTCAACTGTAGCTTGATTGAGAGTGTCTGAGAAGGCTGAGGGCCAGTGCTTTCTCTCTGATTCTCTCCACCATGTCCTCCAAACTGCAGAGAATTTTACCAGCACTGTGGCTCCTCGGTGTCCTGTCTTTAATGTGGTGTCCACCTGTCCTGTGTGGTGAGTATAAAGGTTGTGTGTAAACGGGGGAGAATTTAAACCAAGGTAGGCAGAAGAACACTTGTCTGACAATTGATCAAATGCTCATAATTCAACACAATTTTGTAGAAATGAAACACATTTGAAAGAACTACATCTAAATCATTTTCATTTTTCCAAAGTAAGCTAGAATTAGTTGCAAAACTAAATATTGCAAATCCTTGAGGAATTGAGCTAGTAAAAGAAAACCTTTTTATTTGGTTGTTATTTGGTGATACTTAAATGAATACTCTTCATAATTAATTCTTCTGTGAGGCTATTTTTTCCTATTGTATTGGTGATTGAATACATGTTTGCCTCTGAGAAAGTAAAATTTCATATTATAAATGAGGAGTGAATTACTAGAGTAAAATTACAAATCTCTGTACAAACTGAAAACATTGTTAGTGTGAGGTATAGCATTGTAATTTAGAGAATAGTTCTTCCTAATCAACGTGTTTGAGGACCTGTAGCTCCCATGGGGCCAGGAATGCTCATTAATGCTGATGTAATTGTTTTAACTTTAAAGAGAAATGTGCCACTAAAAATTTTTATTCTGACTCGTTTTCTTTTTATGAGAAAAAATTTTCTAAGATTATTAGAAATATTTAGGTACATATTACTCTGTACCATTTTTCAGTGTTTAAAGTAGAATATTTGTTCAGAATTCAAAATCAACCCATAAGCGAAGAGAAGCTACATCAAAAGCTTTGTTGCTCTCCATGTAGGTTTTGTTCCATATTCGATCAATATCAGGTATTTTTTCAATGCTGATGGTGCACGGATTGATTCCATGCCAAGCATAATGCAAACCTGTCATCCTGGTAAAAACATGTGGAGAATTTGTGAAGACAAAATTTCTAGGGCCCCAGAATGACCAAAGTTGTCCAGACTTGGAACTTTCTTGATATTGCAGACTGACTGCAGAGCTGTTCCTCTAAGGTATTTTACTTAGAATTTTTATGCACCCAAATAGTGGATATTTTAAAAGGAATATTTAAAAGGATATTTTAAAAGGTTAGGTAAAAGAATTCATTCAAGTTGGGTGATTCTACCCTGCTGGGAACAGAAATAACCCCCTTGTTATCCTTCCAAAGCCTCGGCCTGTTCCCGCCCTTTCATTACCCTGATCTGCCAGGGCTCCTCTTCTTGTCTGAGACAGGGGAGGTAGACTGTTCAACAAACCGCTGGGAGTTGTCGTGATTCCTTCTGGTTCCTCTGCATTTATTCCCTGTTCCAGTCCCTCAAACCCACCTCACCTTGCTGTGGTCCTTGTTCTTCAACGTGCGGTATAAGGTGTACCTGAACCACTCTGGGCAGGTTTTTGAGTTGCCTCCTTTTTTCTTCTACAAGTATCAACCTTCTGTCACCTTTCCTTTGCTCAGACTATTACACCAACATAAAAAACCTGCCCATATCTCACCCACTCACGAAGTTTGTTTTAAACCTCAGAATATACTTCCAGTCTCCTCAAGAATATGCTATCTTACCCCTTCCCCTCTTGGCTCTGTCTCTCTCCTCCCGACCCTTCTCGGCCTCCTTTGGCCCTCACATGAATTCAAACTGAACAGTGGTGTGGTTTTACTACCCATGTGGTCAGGTCTGAGGTCGCTCAGTGGTCAGTGTTACAAGGACATGGCTTATTGTCTGCTGAGCCTGATGGGATGAATTATAGAAATATTTATGGGTCAATTCAGAAAAGGCCTTTTCCTCATGAACTGTTTCATTTGACATTTAAGAAAGTCCACCTATAAATATTAAACTTGTACACAGGTTGGCATTTATTTGGGACCTACAATGTCAAAAACAGAGACAGAGATCATCAACACACATTCGCTGATTTTAAAATATAACAAATTATAAATTCAGGCAATGTAAGCTGTACTTGGAGAATGCAGATCAAAGCCATAGTGAATATGGGCTTCTGAGCAAACTGGACCTCAGTTCCACTCCCAGTAGGTGCTTTGGCTGGAGCAAGACACTGAATTTCTCCAAGGGTGTGTTGTCGTCTCTGAAAGGTGGGAAGCTGATAACATATATCACTTAACAGTATTGTGATAGCTGGGAGGAGAAAAGACATTCGACATTCGAAGTGTCTGGGTTATGGATATGTTGTGTCCAATTCTTACATTTTACACTTACATACACACACACACACCCATACCTGCACACATACTATTAGAAATATCTAAGACTATATACATATCATATGATACACACATTGCCATAGAATGCATAGTATATATATTATACATTTGAATATATAACAGAGATAGTATATATTATAAATGTATAGACAAAATGTAAATAATATACATGCCATACATTTATAAATATATATACACATGGTATGTGGTATACAGTGTCAAGGTCATACTAAAATATCAGTAAATAGTTGTCTGTGATGTATAATGTCTAATACGTGCTGTAGGATCTTGAGAACTAAATGATATCTGTTTACTGGGAAGTAGCGGAAGGCTTCTCAGAGAAAATGGGCCTTGACAGAAAAAGCAGCGTGGCACTGCAGGCAGGAGAGATGGTATGAGCACAGGTGCAGGCTAGACATGTGTCTAACCTACTTGGGACCAATTGCTTGGTGGACTGATTAGCCTATAAAGAGAGTTTCTATAAGAAAATGATAGTTACGGTTGAAATATCCCCTAGAAGGGCCAAAAGAAAGGTTTCTGAATACTCGTAAGTGGGAGAATATTTTTACCTTTTCTAGTAAACAAATGCTTGGGAAATAACTGATGCTTGGTTCCAGCTATAAGAGGAAATCTTATATTAGTTTAGTACTGTGTCTGACATTCCGCTCTATTTTATTTGAATTTCTCATGCATTGCTTGTGGCCATGACAATGGTCTCTTTCAGAGCGGTGTTCTGACTTCTATTTCTTCTCTTCATGTACAAGTCACTGTTTTTGCTCCTCCTATGAGCTTTCCTCTATAATGTTCTAAAATGCAGTATTTTCATGGCAAACAGCCCGGAGAGCAAGGACTGAGAGGTTATGGAATGATTTCACATCTTTTCAGTTTCTCACCAATGCACATCTTTGCATTTAGCTTGAAATTGGCTGGGTGCACTGGATGTCACTTAAGGATGGACTCAGCCTTCATGAAAGTAGGAAGGTAAAATTGAGTGCACACTTCAGGGAAGTGAAGGAAAGCCCAGGCGCTGCAGCTCCTCACTGCAAAGCTTGCAGACAGGCAGCAGGAGTGACCTTTTGGACAGAGAAAATGGGCAGACAGAATGAAGCTGTCCACAAACTACATAGGTCCTGGGATGTGCTACTTCACACGCGCTACAAGCTCACACTCTCTCCCTTTTATGTCTTGTCATCAAGGTTGCCCTTTGCCTCCTAGCATCGCCCATGGACATCATAAACGAGTCAATGCCTACAATATCTTCAAATACGAGGTTGCATATGAATGTGATGAGGGCTACGGTCTGGTTGGAGAAGCGAAACTCACGTGTAGCTCTTCACACTGGTCACCCGAAGCTCCCCAATGCAGAGGTAACTTCGCTCCGTTTTCAACCCATGACCAAGTGGGTGCAACTGTCAGGAGAGAACCTAGTGCAATGTCCTTCCCTGCCAGCGGCAACACTAAAACATTTCATTTTGTTGCACTTAGTTCAAATAATTAATATGTGCAAATGGGATCCTGTGCCAACAATACAAAGAATATAGATAAATATGACATTCCTGCAGTTTCACCCAGTCATGGAATTCAACCTTCTTGAGTCATCCCTGTTACTAGTTTCTTGTTTTTGTTTCCTAATATACTTTATGGGCATCACCTTTTATACGCATGCACCAGTAAGTCCGTGCAAAGTCCTCAAGAAGACTTGTTCTACCATTATCTAGATCAGGGATGCTGTAGGCCCCTGAGCTAATTCCAAACTTCCCAAAGTAACAGGTATTTCCTCAGAGCCATGTGCAGGGCACCAGCAGCTGTGGCATGAGGTGTCTGTGAGAAGGAATTTTGCAGACTGTTGAGGGGACAGAAAGAGTCACAGTTGAGTGTGCAAAGGATATTTACCACAGTGGCTAAGAATCTGAGGTCATATGTATTTATTTACATTCCATCGCTTTATTGAAAACCTTTGTAACATTCACAAATTTCTATCTCAAATTTCTTCCATTACAATGAGGGTAAAATAATATTCATTTCATAGTGTTACTGAGAGATTAAATGAGATAGTGACATAAAACCTAAAATCTGATAGGTATTCATCCTTAAAAATATTTCTATCAAAATGAAAGAAAAGGTATAATAATAAGTAGCATTTAAATATAACTCACTCTAATTACCTTAGACTACTATTGTGTCTTTTCTCTTAGATTTATAGATTGCCTAAAATATTTTTCCATTGTAGCTCTGTGTCTGAAGCCAAAGATAGAAAATGGAAAGCTGTCTGTGAATAAACCTAAGTATATTGAATCTGAAAAGGTCACCATCTTTTGTGACTCTGGCTTTGGAATGGTGGGTTCCCAAAGTATCACTTGCTCTGGAAATGGAACCTGGTACCCAGAGGTGCCCAAGTGTGACTGGGTAAGTGAGACAACTCAGGCAGTTCCATGCTGTCAGACATGGTACTCTCCTATAAAGCACTGTCCCAGCAATAAATGGTGACATATGATTTGTCAAGCATCATTTCTGACTCCCTCAAAGAAACTCTCTTTTTTCCTTGACTCACTCTACTTAGTGAGGTAGAAGTATCAATTTCCCTGTCTTCAAGAACAGGAAAAACTGAGTACCTTTGAGACCAGGGTCCCATAGGCTTGGGAATATTATTTCCTAAACACTTTTTCTAAGTCATATAATATACAGTTATTCTACTTCTGAATGCTCAGCACCCCCTTTATTTAGGCTGCTGTCTCAGAACACACCTATGTCTTGTGCGGAAAACTTTGCCAGGGCACAATAGGGCTTCTGGTTTTACCCGCTTCACCATGGGTCAGACCCAGTCTCAGCCCTGACCTGTTGTCATGCCATTATCAGAATGCGTCTCCTCCGTGACCACAGAGAATCCTCTCCACCACACCTGCCACCGTGTCTCTTTTAGGAGGTCCCTGAAGGCTGTGAACAAGTGGTCGCAGGCAGAAAGCTCATGCAGTGCCTGCCGAGCCTGGAGGATGTGAAAATGGCCCTGGAGGTGTATAAGCTGTCCCTGGAGAATGAACTACTGGAACAACAGAGAGACAAGCCCAGGCATCCCACGCTGGAGTGATCACTGCAACTTTTCCCAAAAGAGAGAAGAAAACATATGCAGGTGGATCACTTTCATAACTCTACAACCCCTTTGGCACTGATAGTCATATAACAGTAAATATTCATGTATCCTAACTACTTTGTCTTTGTGGTCATTTAAAATATCATAAAGAAGGTTCCAAGCAAACCCATTATACAGGCTTATATATTTATGGCTGGGTATGGGCTGGGGTTCACACTAACATGTCTTGGGAGCACATCACTCATGTCCTCAGAGTTGAGATTAAATGTCAGCACACCGCTATCCCTGTCCATCCCCTCATGGGAGACTCACACCTCCTCTGAGCCCCTGTGCCTTCTAAGGAGTGGATCTGCATCTGTGTCCAACCCCCTCACTCCGGCACCGTAAACACAAAGCCCACATGTCAGCCACCTACGCACGCCCAAGTCTTCCATCTGTTTGGTAACCATTTTCCCTAATATCAAATTAAAATGGCTTTAGCAGCTCTTGCACAAATGAAGAGAGAGGCCACACCAGTCTCCTGTACATTTCTGGGTGCTCGGAAGGGTTTTGCTTCCCCAGGCCCTTGGTGGAGGAAGGGCACTGAAGAGTACCTCTCCCTCCGACTCCCACCTCCTGTGGGGCCTTTTTCTCGCTGTGGTTTCAGCTCCTCCTGCAGTCTCTTCTCTCCTTTACACAGAGCTCTAGAGGAACTTGGGCCTTTTTGGCTTATTTTCCCCATACACATTGTGAAGGGATCATGGAGTCTACCCGGCTTACAGAGGGGCTTGAGCTATAGAAGAATCCACTTGATGGGCGGTATCTAGCCACAATCCTAAAAGCTATCATCTTCTAGGCTACTAGGGATGTCTTTGGGTGGTGCCTTTGTGTAGATCTGCCTTTAGTTTCCTTGGAAAGCTCTGTAAGCAAGTGGTAGGAAGAGTAAGATTAGATAATTAGATACTTAACGATTGTAACATTTTATATATTCTCTGGGAACTGACTCCAAAGAAATGAAGATTTATGAATTCCCTGAAATGGAATTTAAAACAGCAGTCTTAAGGAAACTCAATGACAAAAGGGAATACAGATAGATAATTCAGTGAAATCAGCAAAATAATTGAGGATTTGTATGAGAAATTCTATAATAAATTATATAAAATAACAATTCAAATGACCAAAGAGAAATCATGCAGCTGAAGAATTCAATGAATGAAATTAAAAAATCACACTGAGAATTTCAATAACAGATTAGATCCAGCAGAAGAAAGAATTCCTGAACTTGAAGACAGAGCTTTTGAATTAACAGAGGGGAAGAAAAGAGAAATGACTTGAAGAGTAATACAAGCCAGCAGGACTTATGAAACACCACTAAGTGAACAAATATTTACATGATGTTGTAGTGGCATTACAAAATAGAACTGTAAAAGTTCCCTCTTTTCTTTAGAAGAAAATGTCTTCTTGAGGCCTAGGGCATGAATGCTTTCCCCCTATGGGGGGGGGAAAGCAGCCTCCAGGCAGGGAAAATATAAAACAAAGCCCTCATTAGGCTTTTTGGCTAATCCTGACTAAAAAAGAGCTAAAACTACTGGAGAGAGCAATTAAAAAGACAAAGACAGAGAAGAAAAACCAGATAAAGAATGGTACTAAATGGCACTGAGACTGACATGGAAGGATCAGAGGGAAGGCAGACGGCAGAGCACAGGAAAAGTCTGGTGCTCAAAGCCAAGACAGTGCCCCTCCCCGCCCCCAGCAAAATACAAAGGAGATGAAAATTGTAAGGGGGCTGCCTATTTAAAGGAAAACTATAAAACTATATACGTATTTCCACACTAAGGCCACTGCTTTGCTGCACTGGATAATACGTATCCCATTAATTCCAGGGCTTCCAGATTTGTGCATTTGAGATGTGATGCAGGCATCATTACTGGGGACATAAAAAGGGCTTTGGAGCCCTGTTCCAACAGGAGAGAAATACTAGCAGAGAATGAGGGCTCCAATACACATGCGTGGAGAGTGCAGACCAAGCCCAGTGGTGGGGAGGGGAGCCAGGATGGGAGTTTGAGGCTGCATTTGGACATCTGGAGAGACTGAGGCTGGGTGTCTACCAGGCCAAACAAACAAACAAATGACAGGGTCTCACACTGTTGTGCTTGTTACCGTGACTGCTGTTAAAGTTGCAGGTGTCATCCCTCGGGTACACCATGCAAGGCTTACAAAAGCTTACCCCAAAGACTCCTCAGCCACCTGGACTGTTCACCCACACCTGTGAGGCCCCCTGAAAAAGCAACTCTGGCGAAGATCAGCTGGACACTACATCATCCCAAGGACACTGCCAAGAGATAAGGGCCTTGCTCTATACACAGCAGAAGCTGACTAGTCTATGCACTGCCGAAGTCTGAGGACACTGTTCACAGGAGACTATCCCCAATGTCTTGGTTACTTTTTTCTTGTTGCTGAGACAAAATACCCAACATCCAAAATGAAGGAAGGAAAGGTTTATTTAGCTTGCAGTTTTTGAAGGTTTCAGTCCATACTTGGCTGGTTCTGAGGCACAGTGACACATGGCAGAGGGCAACAATTCATAGCGGCGGTACACAGCAAAGCAACAAGCGCAAGAAGGGAGGAATAGCAACCAGCAGTCTCTTTCTCTCTCTTACATATACAAACTATCTGCCCTAGTGCAGGTATAGCTCCCACACCCATAATCCCAGCATTGGATCATGGATCAGTCATAAACTCTAAAAGCCACCCCATAACTGCATGAGGATTTGGGGGGATATGCAGATACAAACCATAACACCCAGTAAAGGCTGATGGTAATGAATTGTCTTCCTTGGTTCTCAGCAACCCTTGGGTCTGTCACCTTGCTTTTTGCGGTAACTCTAGTTGAGGTTGACCCCGCCAATTGGACAGGAGATGAAAGTTGTCTGTTGGCCCTTAACCTTCTTCTTATGGGTAGGGTTTTTAACTGGTATCATCTGCTTCTACCCAGCCATCTGCTGATCCCTATCTCCCTGACTACCTCCACTTAAAGTCTTAGCCCTGCTGGCCACAGTATGTGGCCTCAGCTGTCGGTTATTGGGCCATGGATTTTCTGGGCAGTAATGAATGCCCAACCTGCACCTGTCTCACGCCTAAAGCCTATATGACCAATGACCATGGGCAGAAACTACATTACTGGGTCCAGCTCCTATACCTACATGCTGGTCAGTTGCTACCAGAAGGCCACCTTGTGCCAGTGTACTGGTAGCCACGGTTCCAAGGGTATGCTCTTCTGGTCTGGCCAAATCACAGGCCCAACAGGTCCACATGTTACAACCAATACAGAAAAATCACTGTTGGAGCTATGTGACCCATTGGGCATATCTTATGGGGAAGTTAGTACAAGACAGGGCACACAAAGAGCAAGTGGTGGAGGTTTGGAAACAGCTGGCAAGTGGGACAAGAACAACAACCCTATGGGCTATAGGTCTGCCCAGCCTCTACCAGCTGACCCAGTTTACCACCTGACCCCACAGATGTGCAGGCTCCTAAATGCTGCCTTTACTCTGCCTCACAGTGCCGGAGCCCAGTTCTGGTGGCTATGCTTGCCCCTCCACAAAGAGCCATAGGGGAATCCCAGTCCAGCCAATTGCAGCCTTCTGTGAAACTCCTAGAACTACACATGAGCACACTGATAGGGCCAGTGGCCATCAGGGTCCATCTTGTCAGCTCACAGGCCAACGCAAGGTGCCTTCACAGTGCCCAGACTGGTCTAAAGAGTGGTTTCCCGGGATCCATACACTCCTCAATCTGATCCCACAAACAGATGCTGCCAGATAATGAGACCCCATACTGTCCCCTGAGTGTTCCATTTATGTGGGGATACAGCTTATCCCTGCCTTCAGGGGGGTGGGCACATGTGCCTAGGTTTTCCTCAGTCTTGAAATTTCCATCTATACAGACTGTGAGATGCAGGTGGCCTGCACCCTGGCAGCAACTCACACAGGAAAAGAGCTTTGTTAGCCTTGGTTTTAATTGGCTCAGGAATAGCTGCAGGGTTTGGGGCTGGTTAGGAGGAATCAGGACATCAGTAGGGCTATCCTATCAGCGATCCTGGGAACTAAAAGATGACATGGAACACGTGGCTGACTTACCATTCTCGCTCCAAAGCCAGATTAATTCACTGGCAGCTGTAACCCTACAAAACAGGCGTGGCCTAGACCTTCTCACGGCAGAGCAGGGCGGTACATGCATCTTCCTAGGAGAAGAATGCTGCTATTATGTAAACCAGTCAGGGGCTCACCACAAAGTCAGGGAATTGAGGGACAGGCTCTAGCCGAGAAGGGAAGAACTAGAAGATTGGAATTGGACTCCAGGCCAATGGATATCATGACTCCTGCACCTAGCGGGGCCACTGCTGAGCATCCTGTTACTTGTTACAATAGGGCCTTGTCTCCTGAGCACTCTAATGAGATTCACAGAGACCACAGTCAGGAGGAGGGCTGCTTCCTGGATCATGGCACTGTACCCATATAGCCCCTGGGAGATGGTGATGCCCTGTAGGAGTACACAGTGCATCAAAGGGGGCAAATGATGAAGAGAACAAAACTTTGGGAAGCTGAAATTGAAGACTGAAATGGCTGCCTAGCACAAAACAACTGTCTGACCATGCCCCCTTCTGCTTTTGTAACTCAGCCTACGTGTTCCCACCGAAAACCCCTAGATAAAGAAAGAACAAGAGATGCTGGGGCGTCAGGCTTTGGGGTGCCCAGCTCCTCCGAGTCTGCTGGCATTGTAAACTGGTCCCTCCACCTCTCTGAGTGCTTCTTGGTTCTTCAGCGGTGACAGGTTCACTGCAGCACCTCAGCAAGCCAGGAAAAAAGAAGAGCCAGCTAAGCCCAAGGTTAGCAGAGGAAGAAAATTATAAAGATCGGAAAAGAAATAAATCAGTTAGAGAAAGGAAAAACCATCAGAAAAAAACCAGTAACAACAAAAATTGGTTTTTGAAAAGTAGATAAAAACAAAATCTCTAGTTAAAAGATGAAAAGATTCACACAAGTAAAATCTGAAAAGAAATTCCATAAATAAAATCAGGAAGACAATAAAGAAATCAGAAAATCAATTAATAAAATCAGAAATTTCAGTTTCCTGAAATTTGAAAAAATGTTCACAAGAGACAACTATGCACAATTACATTCCAGAAAAGGGATAATTTAGAAAAATTAGTAAACTTCTAGAAAAATATAACTAAGACTGAATCAGGAATAGAAAATTTGAATGACCAATAACAAGGAAACTGAAGAAACAATTAATAGTCTTTCAGCAAAGATAAACCAAGGACCAAATGGCTTCTCAAATTAATTCTACCAAGCAGTAGAATTACATTGTTAATTATATTTTCTTTACAAAGTTCTACCAGTTAGACACTAGATCTCTCTGTCAATCTTCTCATTTTCTCTCTTGTTTCCAATACACATATTTCTGTCTCACTCCCCGCTTTGGGATTACTCCCTTTAATTTGTATATTAACCATTTTATTAACATAAAAGAATATTTCCTTCATTTAAAAAGTATTATGGCTTCAACAGATAGAATATTCATACTCATCAGAAGATGTTAATAATAGTTTCTTTGGAATTTCTGCTTTCTGCCAACTTCTATTGATCGTGATTCCAGGGTACATTTATTTGGAAGGTGTGGCCCACGTAAGCTGATTGAGTATACATACACACACACATGGTCAGGGATCAGCCTGCTGTTATTGGGAGCTGTAACAGATCGCTAACTGTTTCCCAGTATCTGTTTTCCCTTATTTGTATAAGTAATACTGTCACTGGGCTGGGTCTGGGAAGTTCCCAAAGCTGAGATGAAGAACTCAACCTACCCTTTTGTAGAGCCCCAGGAAAAGAATTTTGATGTTGCATCTGTAAAGGGCACTAGAGGGCCAGGGATATAGCTCAGTGGCACAGCGCCTGCCTGGCAAGTGCAAGGTCCCAAGTTCGATTCCTGGTACCAAAAAAAAGGAAAGGGAAGGGCACTAGAAAAGTTTATTAGACAGACATTTTAGGGCACAATCAAGAGTAGAGTGCAGGCACTTGCTCAGAGAAGTGTGATAGCCGATAGTTTGGAGCTGGGAATATTTATGTGCTTTTGATAGTGGAAATCTATGGCATTTGGTAATCCATCATCTTGGTCTTGGTTTTGTAAGATAATTGTCCATTCAAGGCAGTCTATTCACAGGTGAAAGAGGACAATGTACAAGTGCAAGGGGAATACCTCTTCACTGCTGTTCTGGGGTCCTATCATCCCACTGCTGCTAGGCAGCCCACTTTGGCTGGAGAATACACCTGGTGAGGCTTCTGGGCCTAAAAAGTAGGGCATTGTAATATGGCTACTTTTCTTAGTCTTTGGTCTTTTTCTGCATAGATGGAGATGTTAGTCTTATCATCTCTACCTCATTCAATGTTGAGCATTATTTTCCTGTACATCCCAAAGACTCTTGAGTTTAATTTCTCTTTTACCTACCTCACGCTGAATGAAGACTTTAGGGGTAAATTCCAAAAACCCCTGAAGAATCCAGTATCTCCATTAGAGACTCCACATGCTGTCACCTTCTCATAATGAAGTTGACTTGACAGGACATCTCAGGTTGATCTACAAGATAAAAGTCCTAGTCTGCCTTTCTCTTTACCATTCCATTAACAACCCAAAGAGCTAACTTTCCATCAGTAACACAGAAAGATATTAAAGTTATGAGGATACAAATATATTCTTAGGATCATGAGCAGATCACATTTTTGAGATACAGTGACATTGAAAACCTTAAGTCTAGGGTCACAATGTCTAGGTTTATATTCATAACCATGGCACCTAAAAACTATGCATGCAATGTGTCTTGGTTACTTTTCTCTGGTTGCTGAGACAAAATACCCAACGCTCAAAATGAAGGAAGGAAACTTTATTTAGCTTACAGTTTGTGGAGGTTTCAGTCCATACTTGGCTGGCTCAGAGGCAGAGTGGCACATGGCAGAGGGCGAATTGTTCATGACAGCAGAGCACAGCAAAAGCAACCAGCAAAAGGGAGGAATGGCTGCAAGCAGCCTCTTCTCTTCCCTCACATTGTAAACAGTCTACCCCCACCCAGGGGACATGTACCTCTCACACAATCTCCATGCTCTCCTCTTCCACAGGCTCAGGATGTATACAAAGTAAGCACCTTAGCTTCATCCTGAGTCACTCAGCCAAACCTTTAGACTCCCCAAGTTGACACAATGTATCAACCATAACACAATGTTAGACAAGTCACATCAACTATCTGTACTTACTGTTCTTTCTAGCACAAAGGAGACAGTAATACTGTTCTACAATAGTACTTATATTGATATGTAGCATGTGCAATATTATTAATAATCTTATTGTTATAATCATAAAATGAGAGAAAGAATAACTCTCCGTCTTCAGATATAATTTATCATTCCTCAATATTCTTTATTATAAGATCTGAGACTCACAGGATGACCTGAATTATGTTTCCATTATAGTGCTGTGTTTAAAGCCAGTGATAAAAGATGGAAAGCTATCTGTGGATAAGGGTCAGGATTTTGAGCATTAAAATGTCACCATCTATTGTCACTATGCCATGGTATGGTTAGCCTCCAAAGTATCACTTGTTCAGAGAAGGAACCTGGCATCTTCCAGCACTCAAACGTGAGTGGGCAAGTGGCACACACTTTAGGTTCTCCAGTCACATTCTAAAAATGATTACCTCGTCTAGGGCATTGTCCCAGCTAAAACTGAGGCAATCTGACTTGCATCAGGATTAATTTTTGACAAAGCATTTACAGAACTGGCACTGTTGCCTTGGATGAGCTCCTTAAAGAGAGTTCTAATTCTTTCATTTTATGGGAGAAGGACCAAGTGCTTTGATAAGAAGGTCTCGTAGATTCAGCCTACATTGTCCTGAGCCCCATACTTTCCACAATCAAGGCTAGGCTTTTGCTGCATTTTACAGAGGCCATCTGAACCATCCCTTCGGTTGTCCCTAAAGAGGCCTCCGAGTGAGCTCAGCAACATGGTCCCTTTGCTGCCTCAGCAACTGCTCCTTGCTGCCTGAAAGCAGAGCTGGCCTTGACCCTAGGGGAAAGTTGCTGAGACACAAGCATCTTTTGAGTGTCTTCCATCTGTCCTGAAGAGTCCTGATGGTCTGATTTTGTTGTCATCAGTGATATATCCTAAAGGAAATATGTGTTTGATTTCCTCAAAATGCCACTTACACAAGGAAGTTGCAGAGTGGATTTCACTAGAGCTTCAGAGTTAATTTAAAGCTGTATGGCTGGCTACCTAAGGCTGGACGCGTACACTGAACACTACACAGCTATGATCTTAAAAGGCCCCTACTGCCAGGAATGTGTTCACCCTGAGTTTCTTAGTGTGATCCTGCCAGCCCTGGGATTTTCTGTCTAACACTCTTCTTCCTCAACTTTCTCCTTATCTGCCTTTACCCATTCTTCCTCATGCTGAGGCCCAAGTCCATTTCTCTTCACCTTATTGGGGAAAGGACTTTATCTCTTTCCGTCAGGCTCAGGGATTTTATAACCAAAAATTGGTGAATATGGGCAAATAAACCAAGAGCCATCCACTGCAGGTCTGAGCACCAGCTGTCGAAAGGGCCGGGGCCAGCTTCTAAAACCTTAGCTTTCCTCTGTCCTCCCCTGAAGTCCCTAAGGAAGGGGACAGCCAGTGTGGGGATGTTTTCACAACAAGGTGAATTACCACAATATTTTCTCTTTTTAATTTTAAACTAATTCCTGTATTAATTAGTTAAAATCATGGAAGTAATGTATGCATGTGGAAATAATAAACCAAACCTGACTCGCTCTCAGCCTGTGCAGGTTTTTTGGGGGTTGGATTTTTTGTACACTATCAAGCGAACTTATGAAAACTGAGCAGACTTTTTTGCATTTTGCTGTTTGTGTAGTGGAAAGTTTGAGTTTGGAACCTTTTGAGAACCGAGGTATCACAGTACTGTATCTACTGCATGGGTCCAGCTAAAGACCTAGAGCCCATAACAATGCTTCCCAAGAGTCCAGCTGGAGGCCCAGAGCCCCCAGCAATGTCTCCTGCAGGCCTTTTCAGGGATCTGCACTGCGAAGGCCCCAAGGTCAGTGGTGGAAGCTAGAAAGTCTGCGCCAGCAGGATGGAGGATCTGTGCTAGCAGGCTGAGGGATCTGCACTAGAGCCAGGAAGCAATGCTCAAAGTAAGAACCAGAGCTCCCCTGAAAGGTACAATAGCCATGCTGAGTGCTGGTGAGGTTGTGAGCTCCTCCGATGAGAACAGCCAAGCTCCTATCAGGAAAGCCAGCACAACAAGCTTCTTCAGGAGACTGAACAGTGCACCATCTCCCCCTCTGGAGCCAGGAAGTGATGCTCAAAGCAAGGACCAGGATCCCCCAAAATGAACCATAACCATTCCCAGTGACACCAAGGCCCCAAGCTCCTTCACAGCAGAGTTTATCAGGAAAGCCAGCATGACAAGGTCCTCCAGGAAAACCAACATCTCCCTACAGGTTCCTTAACAGCTTTTCTTCTTCTCCAGTTCAGCCTCTTATGTTGCAGCAACAATCCTCAGGTTGGCCTCCCACACTCAGCACCACAGGGGTTCACTTCAGCTGGGTGTTACAAGCTGACCACCAGCTGTGAATCCACCACAGTGCCTAAATCAGGGAGGGTGTGATTGGCTCCACTGTTAACATCCCAATCTCCCCAAACTCCAATAGCTGTGATGAACACAGCCAGGAATCCTGAATATTCCCATTTCAGCTCTGCCATTTTTCTCAGACACACAACAGCTATCAATCAAACAGTTCCAATCACCCTCATTACCAACCCCCAGTGAATCACTGCAGTGACAGGTATAGCTGTCCTGGAGCCCTGCACCCACTTGGATCAAAAACAGGCCTATACGTGAACCAATCACAGGCCTGCAGCTGCTGTATAAGCAGTGCTCTCCTGGCACTTCCTGGGTTAGTCTTCGTAGGCTCCCTCTGGTGTACTGACCTCCTTATGCTGCCATACACAGGTCTTGTTGAAATAAATCCTTGGTCTGGTGGTTCTTTCGATCTGCTTGTGATTATTTCTCTGGCTGTGGCGGCTCAGGAGGTCATGTGAATGGACTCAGGATACTGAGTACAGTAGCATGGACAGATAATTGTTTCAAAAGAAAGAATGGTAGACACCAGAGGCTGTTTGCCCTGAACTGCTCCGGAGACCGGACCCAGCAAAGTCAGTCCATAGCATGCAGATGAGCGGGTGGCAAATGAAGGCAGCCAGCAGTGGAAGAGCTCAGCACCTGGCAGAGTTGGCTGTGTTAACTGAGGACATCCAGCATCGCCTGGAGTCATCTGGTGGCGTGAGGGCCTCCAGCAGAGCTGCACGTTGCTGATTCATGTTATCTGCCTGAAAGGATGCTCAGCTGATAGGCAACAATCATGTGGCTAAGAAGGTCACTTACGGAAATCTCTTAGAACAGAAGTTGGTGCCTAATGGGTGAAAGAAATAATTCAAACTAGTCTTCTAGGGAATATTTTAAATTGTTTGTTTCTTGCTTGATTTTCAGTGACTGTCTTGGGTTCTTTGCTAAAATTAAGCAAATCCATGGTGAGTTTTATTTGCTTTCCTTCTCTTCAGAGGGCTGAAATTTAACCATATCATAGTCCATGTTACATCATAATCTACCTAGTTATTTCTGGTAAGTGGCAGCTAAGCACTTTGCATTTTGAACTCTTGTAATAAACTTTGCAGCTGACCCGGGTGGGGAGGTCATTTGTAGACATTTCCCCTAACTCATCTTCTTTTAGGAAACATCAGCATATCTCTCAGTATCACTTCCTGTGAAAGACAACAGTGATGTACAGAAACAACTTGCCTTTCACTGCTTGGTCTTCGCAGACTAACGCGAGCCTGGGAGCACCGTGTAGCTGACTGAATACCTCACAGTCTTACGGACTGCTCCTCTCCTGGCTCCCCACTCCTATCTGCTCCTCTGTGTGCCGGCAAATGTATTCTAGTGATTCAGACACTGTCATTCTCTCTGTTGACGAGAATGGCACCAGAGCGTGATTCACTACACGACTTGGTAAATCAGGAATAACGGAAAGGAACGTCCCACTCACACACTGTCTGGTAGATTGGTCATGCTTGTCTGTACTTGCTCATGTCTCCTTTTCCCACTAGGCTTTAGGACTTTTGGAAGGAAATTTACCTTTTCCCATTATTTTTTGTTTTCTTTGTCACGGTCATCCTTCTAAAAGTCACAGCTTTCTTGAGTGCTTCTCAGGAGTCCCTTCCTCTCCCACTGTAATGTCCAGACTCCCAGTACAGACTCCGCTTTGGCCTGCTTGAGGATGCTTTCAGGATGGCTGAGACTTTGAACCCATACCCTTATTTTGTCACTCACAGATGAATTGTTTATATTTCTCTGCCCACTCTTGCCGTGAGCAGACTAGGGCTGCACCAGAAAGACCCTCAGAGCTCCGCAAGGTTCCTAGTTCCTGGCATCAGGTCCTTCATGCTGGAATTCTTGACATTTCAAAGGTCTTTTGGCTCAAGTGATTCTGGAAACCCCAGTTCCGGCCTCTTCCCCTAATCTTCTTCCTAATTCAGGCTCACCCTTGACCTGATTTCTCCAGCTTAGCTGTGCAGACTGCTGCACAGCTGAGCTCTGGTGTGACTGTCGATGCCGCCAGTTCTCCCTCGTCCCTGCAGGTATCTCCAGGAAACCCGCAACCTCTGGACTTCTGGTGGTGCATGGTCCGCAGGTGCCATGGGGCTCGTGCCAGGGAGCAGCTGCCCATCTCTGCGCCTCCTGGGGGCTCTGGCCTTCCTCCTGTGCCCCTCTAACTCGCAAGGTGAGTAAGGTGGTCATGAGGCACAGGGCCCAGGAGAGCCTGCAGGGAGGGGAAGTCAGGCAAGCTCTTTACTCTGTGTCAGGAATTTTGAATGCGTGGTCAAACCATGATTTGCACTAATTTGTGAGAGGTGTAACACATTTGTTTCATGAAGTTCAGTCTTTTATTTTTTTAAGTTTTACATTTTAATTTTATTAGTACGTGTTTGTGGTTCATACAATCTGTAACCACCTTGGGGAGTGGTGACGTGCTCAGAGCACAGCTAGCTTTTTGCAAATCCCCTTTCCCACCTCTTCAATTCCCTGATCCCATTTTTCATTCTTGTCGGTTTTATTCTTGTTGCTATCTTGGCTCATGTTGTGGTATATAATGTTTACACTAACCGAGGTTGTTGGGCTCTGGTACGTGGCACATCTCTAGTCTGCTTATTTGTCTTTTCCCTCTTTCTCAGCTGTTCCGCTTCCCCCTGGACCATGTCCCTGTTGCAAGAAATCCATCTCCTTGTCTTATTCTATCCATCTTTATTCTCTTGTTTGTTTGTACTTTGCCTCACTGAAATGAGAGACGCTCTATGGTATTTAAACTTGTTTTCCTAGTTTAGTTCACCCAACATTATATTTTCCAGGTGCATCTATTTTCCTACAAATGTCTCAAATCTGTCATTCTTTATAGCTGTATAGTATTCCATTATAGATGATAGATAGATAGATAGATAGATACCACATTTTCTTTATCCAGTCATCTGTTGATGGGTATACAGGCTGTTTCCAGGATTTTGCTATTATGAATTGTGCTATTGTAAGCATTGGTGTGCATGTATTTCTGTACTATGATGTCTTAAGCTCTTTAGGGAAGATGCCTAGACGGCAGATAGCTGGATCATATGAAATTACTAATTTCAGTTCTTTGAGAAATCTCCATACTGATTTCCATAATGGCTGTACCAATTTACATTCCCATCAACATTGCAAAAGGGTTCCTTGTTCACCACAGCCACGTTAGCATTTGTTATATTTTGGTTTCTTAATGATTGCCATTCTTTCTGGAGTAAATTGGAATTTTAGTGTCTTGGTTACTTTTCTCTCATTGCTGAGACAAAATACCCAATGCCCAAAATTAAGGAAGGAAAGATTTATTTAGCTTACAGCCTGTGGAGGATTCAGTCCGTACTTGGCTGGCTCCAAGGCAGGGTGGCACACGGCAGAGGGCAACAGTTCACAGCAGTGGAAAACAGCAAAAGCAACAAGAGCAAAAGGGGAGCAGCAAGCAGCCTCTCTCTCTCGCTCACATATGCAAACTATCTGCCCCAGAGCGGGTGTAGCTCTCACAGCCATAATCCCAGCATTGGATCATGGATCAATCATAAACTCTAAAAGCAACCCCATGACTGCATGAAACTTTAGGGGGACATCCAGACACAAATCATAACACTTAGCATTATTTTAATTTGCTTCTCTCTAATGGTCAAAGATGTTGAACATTTTTTCATATATTTATTGTTACAATCAATCATTTATTAACAACTACAAATGTTTTATTAGTAGTACAATAAATAATTTATTAATTTCCATTTTACTGATAGCAAGGTTTAACTATGAAGTACTTTTAAAAGTTTTAATATTTTTAGGTATGTACAATTAACATTACTAGGTGGAAAAAATCTTGGTCTGGATAAATTCTGGGGACTTATTCTAATAAACGGATAATAATTTTAAAGAACTTCATTACATCTAAATATGAAAATGCTTAGAATTCTTTTGTTTTTAAATGAGTTATTTGTCTCCTGCTATATATTTACTAATTTGTTGTCACCTTTTACTGTCTGCAAAGGAAATATAAAATGATTATTGCCTCAAATTCTGAGAAAATCAACTATAATTAAAATCATAAAGAAGTGTGCATAAAAGTTCTTTGTAACCATAAAATGTTACACAAATACAAAATTTTATTTTTGCAATTGGTAAGTAATTTCTATTACTCAAGCACTTCAGGCAAAATTTCTGCACGATTCTCTCCTATAAGAGATTTTGAAAACCTGTGCCGTTCTTGGGGTTAGTGGGAGAAAGTGCTTGGGTGCTCTGGGCTGGCACAGCCCTTACTCGTTTTTGCAGGGCAGCTCCTCATCACGTGCTCTCTGAGTAGAGCACTCTCCTCTTTCACCAATATTGAGCTTGATGTTCAAAGGTCATCCTCAGCCCACAAGTGGCACATCCTCTTAACTGAAGCACGCTGTTGAGGGCATGAACTGGTGCAGCCAACCACACTGATTCTTCTCACATGCTGTCCGACCTCGGGCAAGCTGCTTCACCTCTCTGCACGTCCTCCACATTTCTATCTGTAAGATGAGAATAATAATAAAGCTTATTTTATGGGATTGTTGGGATTACATGAATTTTTGTTTGGTGCTTAAAGCATTGCCTGACCCACCATAACACACATGCACACACACACACACACACATTTTGTTAAATTTTAAAAGTATTGAAAAAATAGTTCTACACACAGTGAGCAGTCAACTGTAGCTTCTCCGAAAACATGCATCCAAACCCTTATTCCTTCATTCTTTCCCATGGCCACATGGGGGGTGGCACTTTGTGAATTATGCTGTGTTGTATCATGAGTAATAAGAGTAATGGGGAAGAAGAAACACCACCTAGTAAATCTCCTCATGCTAGGAAACGTCCCCACAGGTCTGTGTGTGAAAGCCTCTGTCCCTGTTGGGAGGTGGTAGATACTTAAGAGTGGGCCTCAGAGGGAAGTCTTCCTGTCACCAGGACTCCTGGGGTCCCTCCTCACTCTTTCGCTTCTGGGCCACAGTGTAAGTGATTTTGCCACAACATGCACTGCTGCTGATGTGCTGCCCACTATGGGCCTAACAGCATTGACTCTGTCTGATCGTGAACTGGAACCTCACAAACTGTGAACCACAATAAGCCTCTCCCTTTCTAAGTTAACTGCCTCAGGCATTTTATTACAGTAACCAAAAGAAAGCTAACACTCCTTAGCAATGAGTCAGAAAAAATTCTCAGCTAGATTGGTGACTCCAGCCTACAATCCCAGCACCCTGGTAGGCTGAAGTGAGAGGATCAAAAGTTTGAGTCCAATTGCCGGACAATTCAGCAACTCAGTGAGACCCTGTCTAATGATAATAAGTTTTAAAAGGCTGGGAATGTAACTCAGTGTGAAAGCCCTGGGGTCAATACCCACTATTATAAAACAAAATTCTCCCTTTCTGTTTCTAAGGTTGCAGTTCCCCGCCTGTGATTCCACATGGGCACTATACATACATTACCGGATACCTGGCGCTCACTACCGAGGTGCAGTATGAATGCAACAAAGGATATGCTCTGGTCGGAGCAGCCATAATCTCCTGCAGGTTTTTTGGATGGTCATCACCAGCTCCTCAGTGTCGAGGTAATCCAGGCTCCCAGGTACCGTAGTACTGCAGAGTGGCTCAGACGTGACTTGGAGAAAGGGTCCACCTACCTGGAGCAGATTCTCCCTGGTCCATGCTTGAGCCACGGTTGGCCATGGTGTAATTCCCAATACCCAAGAAACAGCACCCATGGGTTCTTACGTACTCCAGCACCTTTCAGAAGAAAGTTGACTTCTCTATTGGTCACCCAGCTATTATCATAGACTATGGAAAATGTGTGTAAGGATGGTATTTATATCTTTTCGTGCTCAACAATTCCAGGACCTAAATGGCTGGCATTGCTTTTGTTCTATATGGGGCAAAACTAAGGCAGAAGTCCTGTATATAAATAGAGAGTTCAGACTCTGTCATTAGTCCACACTCCGGACCTGCCCATTAGAAGTACTATGTGTGATTTGGCGTGAGGTGTCTAGCTTCTCCATGCCCCAGTCTCCTCATCACTCTAATCAGCATGTCCGTACCTTCCTCACGGCATTGCTGAGGCTTACATGAAATAGTGTCTGCAGCATGCTCGGCAATAAGCCGCTGTACAGCAAGCACTCAGCAAATGCTAACCAGTGGTGATACCGACAGTGGGGTAGTGGCGATAGCACCATGGTGGTAGCAGTACTGTGAAAAGGCAAGTAGACTTCAACAATGTCTTATTCCTTTTATCAGTGTCAAAACGTCCTTTCCTTGAAATAATCAAGATGGTAAGGTGATGTGTTCTAATTACAGCTTTATGCCTAAAGCCAAAGATACCAAACGGAAAGCTGTCTGTGGACAAGGCGCAGTATATCAGCCCTGACACTATCACCGTCCAGTGTGACCCTGGCTATAGGATCGTTGGCTCCCAGAGGATCTCCTGCTCAGAGAACAAATCTTGGAGCCCAGCTGTGCCCAGTTGTGAAAAGGTGAAATTCAATGAATTTCAATGAAATTCAACTCATTGTCAATGAATTTCATACGACACTTATCTTAGACACTTTTCCATTTTGGGACAAAATGACAGACACCTGTAATTCAAGGGAGGAGTTTATTTTGGTTCCCAGCTTCAGTCTCTGGTTGGCTGGCTCCCAGGTAGAAACAGGATGGCAAAGGGACATTGCAGAGAAAAAGGTATAGCAACCCGTACAGCCAGGCAGCAGAGAGAGAATGGAAGGGCCTAGAACATGGCCCCAGCGACCCACCTCTGACCAGGGCCCGACTCCTCAGGGGCATCACTGAACTCACCAGTGGACAAACCGCCGATGGGTATCACCCCCGCCGTGACCCAACCGCGCCAGGGTACTGAGGAACATTTTGGATCTAAATCACAACACCACCTTAAGACAAATTAAAGACCGGTTGGTTTATAAAATGAGAAAAATAAGTGTTAAGGGGTCATCTCAGTCATTTGAGCCAATACATATAGTGTTTACAGGTGCTGTTCTTATTGTACTTCATTGTTTCAGAGCTGGCCAGGCCAGGTGGGCAGCAGACCTTATTAACAAGATCTCTCGGCCCTAGCGCTGATGTCTGGTTAGCTTTTGTTTGGGTTCTGACCAGCGTGGAGAACTGACAGAGCAGTTGTTCTTTCACAAAATTGCCATTCTAATTTTAGACTCCCCTCTCTACTTGAGCTGACCCTCTTAATACCCACAAACAGAGAGGATTCACTTCTCAGGAAAGCCCTTTGTTAGGGCTGCCCACTTACCCTTGGGCCATCCCCCACTCCCACTATTCCTCCTATCACGTGGCATCCCAAGAGGTGCTTAACCCTTTACAGGGCACGGGAAGGCCTTCTAAACTCATCATTTTGGTTTTCCTTTTCAGCATCAGCAAATTCCTGAAGATCATAATATTGTCCAAGCAGGCAAAAACCTCTTACAGTGTCTCCCAAGTTCCAGGGACTCGAAAATGGCCTTGGAGTTACACAAACTTTCTCTGGAGATTGAAAAACTGGAGCAAGAGAGAGACAAGGGGAAAGTCATTTAAATATATTACACCTCTTCCCAAGAAGATGAAGCAAAGATTCACCTTTCTGTGCAGTTGAGAGAAAAATCTGTTTACCAACTCCACTTAAGCATCATCATTTACTGTGATAAATAACTTTGGTACAACTTACTAATACGCATAGTGACCCTGGAATGAAAAATTATTAATAATTTATACCATTAACATTCTGCTTAAATTTTTGTACTTCTAGATTTGATAGGTTAGTTGAAATAAAGAATTGCTGTTAAAAAATAATTTTTCCTAGTGTTAATAGTGTACCTGGGTGCCCAGCAGTACCTTCCAGGCTCCTGTCCCATTCAATGAACTGGACAAGAGAAGCAAAAAATGTAGTAAAGTTTTACATTTATGAAGGGGATTAAAGTAGAAAGAGAAGGGAAAAGAAGGGCTCTGGAAAGGAAATGTTCTGCAAAGTGAGTGTGGCTCACTATAGTAAACGAAGCACACCCTGCAGAGTGCAGGCTGGGCTGGTGAAAATGCTCACAGTGGCCATGAGGTTAATGGCCACCATCTTTTATACCCCAGCTCTGACGTCAGATGTAGGCCATCCTATCAAAAGCCTGCCCAATCTCATGTCAGAAAAATCAAAGACAGCATTCTCTGACTGGCACCACGTGCATTCAGAACACTGAGCATGTGTCCTGAATCTCCGTGATTGACAGATTTCTGTGATGGATAGGTCACACTCAGTTGCCCAGCCACTTTGCCATGCCCTAATTTCCTGCCTTATTTCTGCCTGAGAGACAAAAATTTTTGAAATTCTTTATGGGCTGATGATGGTGTGGTGGTCTCTGTCTTCATATGGCTATTTCCAGCTAAAAGGGGCTGTAGGCCCTATCTACAAGGGATTCTGAGCCCTCTAATATCCTTGGGATGTTGTGGCTGGGTTAAAGAAAAAAACCCTGCCAGAAGACAATGAGAAAAGACAACTAGTGAAAGAAAACAATTAGTGAATTGTTAAGCTGAGAAGTCTTGGTGAGTTTGTCAGAAGGGCCATAGGCTGTTCAGATCACCATTTGAAGCCTTGAATAGATAAACTTTACCATTAGATTGAGAATGCAGAAGGAAGGAGTAGAGCAGAATATTTCTTGGTTTGTCTTAAAACGCAGACTATGATAAAACCAGCAATTAGAGACACTAATCTTATTTCTATGCTTCTTGTGGAGGAGAAAGCATGATGGAGATATTTAATAAATTGCCAAGAGCCTAAGTGCCATATCCCTAGCAAAATTACTCCTATTATAGACAGAAGTCCCAATGTAGGGGCCCATTTAAGCTGTAGTAGATTAGAGGTCATTACTATTTCTCTGTAACTGAAGCAGAGCTGGAGTCTTCCTTTTGGAAGAGGAGCCCAAGACCTTCCAGAGTTCATAGAAGCTGCTTTTTTTCTTTTAACAAAAGAGGTGGTATGAGCTTGATAGGGTTATTTTAACCAAAGATGAGCAAGTTTTGAAGTCTATTGGGTAGTTACCACTAGCAATCCCATAAAAATTTGACCATGTCCCCATGTAGGGCTTTGATAGCTTGTCGCTGTGTCTCTTGAGGAAGGGCCAGTTCATTTTCTAGACTGGTCTTGACGGTCCCTCAGGAATTGGGAACAAGGCTAAGGTCCTGAGAGGCTACAGGGCTGCCCTTCTTGACTCTCTATCAGCGTTTTGATCTCCTAAGGAGACTGCAAACATGTCTTTTTGGTGTCTCTTGCAATGAATGACATCAATCTGCTTGAGAAAATAGGTGCCTCTAGGAATTATACAATTTTCTACTTCTGCTTTATCTTCCTAGTAAGGCAGTAGGACACTGGCACAATTAAAAACTCAGGGTTGAACACTTGACCTTAAAACTGACATTTTAGATCAAGTGTAAAGAAGTTCTAGGGCTCCCCTTGATCCTAATTATGGCTACAGATCGACAGAAAGGTTTTCCAGAGAAGGAAGTTGAACTAGAGTAGCTGAATTTGCAGGACATCCAGGATCACCCCGGTTCTCACAGAAGACAGAGATGACCATGCACAGGGGCACCGCAGATTGCCCTGGGCCCCTCAGTCCTCTTTATCACAGCAGAATGTGATGGCTTTGGCTGGCCTTGCCCCTCTCTGGGACAGGGACAGATCACCTGACACATGCAGCAGGCCCTGTGTAGAGTGTGGCACAGTCACATGTCCAGTGCTCTTGCCCTCAGAACAGGAACCCTTTCCCTGATCATCCCTGGGCTTTCCGTTAGGCTTCTCGGGTATGTTTAGAGCATTGCCAGTTTTTACAGCTATAATTTTGGTCCTTTTTTTTTCACCCCCATCTCAATCCCAGTTGTTGAATAGAAAAGGCTCTGTTCGGCAACTGGCTTCACAAGGTCCAACTGAAGATTTTTAATTTGTGTCAACTCTCTGGGGCTGATTGACTAATGAAGTGATTTCCCATCAATGCTGTCCCACCCTGGAAGATGGATCTAGATTTGTATACTTATACAAAGCTTCTAAGAATTGGCTACCGGAGACAGCTGGTTTTTCTCCTTTGCCCTGTGTGACCTTTCTTACCCTCTCATAATTAACAGATTTCTTCATGCCTCTTTTTATTCCCGTGATAACAGTAGTTACATTGGACCTCGCCTCTAGTCCACTGCTGGTGTTCTAGCCCCAGTTTGGCTCTGTTGGAGGGATAACAACCTCCTCTGATGTTTTCTTTCTCTTGCTGCAGTTTATCTTGCAACCTCTCCTAGGAGCCTTTGCTTTTCATCTGGGATACAGAAAGTGGCCAAGATCAATTGGACATCCTACAACGATAGGCCAAAAGCAAGAAACCCATCTGCCAACCTAGTAGGGTCCTATGAAAGCCTAGACATTCTTTGGATTGCTGGATATTTGCAATCAAAAGCCAGGGGCCAGGACTTGAACAGTCATCTCTGCTCCTGGGATCTCCCAGGATGAGCTGTGAGCTAGGGGATAGGAAGTTCCACTCTGAGTATGTCTGGGGGGCTTGATGAGCATGACAAGGAGCTGGGGAATAACAGGTCTCTCCGCGGAGCTGGGCTCTGGTGAAATTTCGGAGTCACTTGAAGGGAAGGGAACTGATTTGCTGGCTTGAGGGTTATAAGGAGGAAGAGGCTCTGCCCACTGAACAGGTGGGAGAGACCCATATTCCCCTGAGAGATAGGCGGCTGTCTGAGGACAGGATCTTGCAGGTGGGCTGAGGGCAATGCTGTCCTTCTTATCTCTATCTCTGGATGGTAGACCTTAGGACAAAGGTGGAGAGTTTGGTCCTGGAATGTGGCCAGGTGCGGGTGAATAGAGGGAGAGTCCATTGTGACTGTATGTACTGAGCTCCTGGTTCTGCAAATGTCGAGGAATGAAGTCGTGCCCCAAAGGAGGAGGTCAGGGGAGTTTTATAGGAAACAATAATAAAAGGAATAGCACTTCTGGATTCCCAGGAGAGGCTCTGAGTGAGTGGCCCCTGATCGGTGAGCAGAGCACAGGAGCTGCTGGGTTGTTCAGTGGCCACCTACCACAGGTAGCTGTGGATTTAAAAAGATCAATTGGCACCTTGGCTCTCTAACTCAGTTCTTCAACATGTGGGGTTTACAGGAAACTGAGATTTTAGGGAAAAACTGCTTATTATGCATTTAGGTTTCCTCAGGACTCAGGAGCTCAGGAGGGGGTGGCTGAACCTCCCTTTAGCGGTGAGTGAGCTGCAGTCCCTGTTTGGTGAAGTTTCATCCTCGGTCCGAAGTCCTAGCTCACAGTCTACTCTCTTTTCATTCCTATCAGTATGGCCGGTTACCCGGTTACCCGGTTACCCGGTTACCCGGCTCTATCTCAGGCCCTTGCCCTCGGTAGCTGCCTTGCTCACAAGCTAACTAAGCAAACCATTCTTTACACCGTACCCCCCACTGTGCTCTCTGTGTTTCCGGTTTCCATTTGGGTGTCTATGTTCTGTAATGCGTGTGCCCTGCCCAAGTTCCTGCCCTGCAGTGGCTGTCTCTCTTTTCCACAGTGTTGCATCTCGGTGGCGAGGAAGGGCAATGAGTGATGCAACAATGTCCACGCGATTCTCTTCTTGTTAACCTCAGGAGCGGACTGCGGTAAGTCATCCCTAGCTTGTGAAACTGTTACTGTCTCGGTCAGTGTGTGTATCCTTCTCCCTTTCTTCCCTTATCTGTTGATTGCCACATTCCACTTGCTTCTCTCTGCCACCCAGGAACACACTCCACTGTGTCTGGTAGATCTCCTTAGGTGTGCAAACCAGTTGTGCATGTGTGTGTGTGTGTGTGTGTGTGTGTGTGTGTGTGTGTTTATGTGTATTCTCTCTGCATTCCTTGCTCTCCAGTGCTATCATATTTCATCGAATGCCCCATGCTGTGTTTATCCGTTCCCATGCTGAACACTGACGTTGCCTGCACCTATGTTCTCCGTCACCACACACTAACTGGTGCTGTAAAATGGAACTTTAAAAACTTAGGTTTTTTTTCCTCTAGGGATAAGCAGTTTTTCCAGACTTCCCTCTACTGAGCATGTAACCAACACTTACACTCAACCTAAACAAAGTGATGAATATTCAGGTGCCCCAAGAGGCCTCAGTCCAAATTCTATTTCACAAAAAAAGGGGTTGAGTCAAAGATGTCTGAAAGTGATAAGGCAGGTGTGCAGACTCGCACTCTCTGCGCTCCCCACCTTTCGCCCACCTGAGCAGGATGAGATGGTGATTTGAGGCAAATAGGCCCCTCATCTCCTTGGAACTCACTTTGAATAAGTGCTTTTTTTCTTTTTTACTAAAATACATTGTGGCCTCCTTTGACACGGTCAGAGGTGGGCAAATGAGTCTAGGCATACAAACCTAAACATATGAGCCTAAGTGACTGGGAACAAAACAATGCTGTGGTGGATATTCTTGCAACTGTCTCTTTATCAAACTGCTAGAGGCTCTATTTTCTGTTTGCTTGCTAGCTTTTTTGAAGACAGGGTCTTGCTATGTAGCTCAAACTAGCCTTGAAGTCACTATGTAGTCCAGGTGGCCCAGAATTCTGTAATCCTCCCGCCTTAGTCTCCCGAATGCTTGAGTTATAGGAATGCACCTCCACATCTGGCTCATTGAGGTTTCTCTCTTTGATATGTGACCTAGCAAGACACTGCAGTTATCAATTTACTTTTGTGCGTAGGAGTTATTTTCTTTCCATACTAACAAAACAATTCAGCATTATTCACCTTATAAAGGTTTACAACTTTGATTTCTTATGATCTTTTAATTATCTATAGATCATGTGATGATCTCACTTTCTCTTTCCTGATTTTGGTAATTCAGCTTCTCAGTCTTTTCCCTTTCTGATTAGTCTGGCCATAGAGTTATCGGTTTCATTGATTTTCTCCAAGAACTAGTGGAGTTTTTTTTTTTTTGGTGGTACTAGGGATTGAACTCAGGACCTTGCACTTGCCAGGCAAGTGCTTATTCCACTGAGCTATACCCCCAACCCCTTGAAGAACTAGTGTTTGGTTTTATTGTTTTGTTCAATTGTTTCTTGCTATGCTGTTTCATTGATTTCCCCCCCTTTAGCCTATTTCACTTCTTCTGCTAGTTTTGGGTTTAACTGCATTTTCTGCTTCCAGTAGCTTCAAGGGGAAGCTGTAGTCTTTGACCAGACCTGACTTAGGAAATGAATGAGGGTGGGAAAGAAGTGTGGAAAAGACTTGTTCTCCTAATGCTGCTACAGACCCTCTGAGACTGTTGTTGGGTTTGGGAGGCTGGAGTCTCTTTCTAGAGGTGGCTTCTAAATTCTTTTTGTCCCAAACAAAGAACTGACCATGACAAGTGCAAAAAGGTAGTGAGGTTTTTTACATTTATTAAAGTTAGGAAAAGAAACATACTCTGCAGATGAGTTTGGGCCAACTAAAAGCAGGGAAAGAAACTGTGCTCTTCAGCTGAAAGGGGACCACTGGGAAACAGAGGACACAGTGGCCCCAGTGCAATGGCAGCCATCTTTTGTATCTCTAACTCCTCATGCTGAGGTCAGGTCTAAACCATCCTATCAAAAACCTGCTCAAATTCTTGAGAAAAGAATTGAAGATAGCACTCTGTGATTGGTTCCAAGTGCAGGGCTTTGGGAAATGTTTTGTGCATGTGGAATTCTGTGATCCACAAATCACACCCACTTTCCCAGTTAGTTTGCCACACACTATTCTTCTGCCTCAATACCGAGGAGCTTCTCTAGGGGATTCAAGTGGGAGGGGCTCCAGGAGAGGGAGGGGCTCCAGGAGTGCCCTCTCCAAATGTTGTCATGAATCAGATTAAGCAAGGAAGCAGGAACCTAGAGGGGTTTGGTTTCAGAGGATGTACATTTCACTGGCAAAAGCAAATATCTTTAAAAGAACCTTAAAGCGAAGAGAAAAGAACAATCCCAATACATGTCTGAAAGAAGATTCAATCACTGGTGAACAGTACTGACCATCATGCTGCGACTACAGAAATTTCCAGCCCAATCTGTACCATCACATTTGTTCACCTTTTGGGTTTCTGGTGAACATCAATCAAAGGCAGTTTCTGAGCTCACTGGCCCAGGAAACAAAACAGGTTGTAACATGCAACACAGAGATGGAGATAGGAACCCATAAAACCAGAGCATGTGACCGGGGAATACGCCTTATCTAGAGCAAGTTAGACCACGTTTATCTATAGTGTCAGAGAATTTAAAACAACCCACACGTTAATCAATAGAGGACTGGCATATTTGATATTCTAACAAACAGTGGAAATTATTCACTGACTCGTTCACGTAGTACCTAGTATGTGTCAGGCACTTTTCTAAGCACTGAAGATAGAGCAGTGAACATTAAAAAGTCACTAAACTCTGCCAGCTGCCGAGCCAGGCCCGGAAAAAGTCAAAGATGATGGGGTAGGAGCCCTCCCTGTTGCCCCCAAAGGAGCCACAACTTATACCGCCCCTGCCAGGCTCGAGTCCTTCCTTGGCAGCTGCAAGCCACTCCCAGATGTGCTCCTTGACCAGGTGCCAGAGCCCACCTGTATCTCCACGGGGTGCCCTGGAGAGCAGCTTCCTGGACAGTGGTCACAGCCTGCCTGCCCTTGCCCAGGTGAAGCCCATGCCCTGGCATGACGCCTTCATCAGAGCCGAGGACGACCTGGACCTGGGGCCCTTGTCACTGCTGGAGCTCCCTCTCCAGCCCAAGGACACCCCAGATGTTGAAACCGAGCCTGAAGAAGACAGCCCTGCTCCTCCAAGAGAGGCCCTCCTTGTGCCCTCTGGGGTCAGCAGCGGTGGGGATAGACCTGCAGCTATGGCCGAGGAACAGCCAGCACCACCTCCCAAACAGGCCGTGCCGCGACTTCCCCCCAAGCTTGAGCCCTCAGAGGAGCCAAAGCTGGATGTGGTTCTGGAACCCACCATGGAAGCAGAAGCATCAATGGATGAGCAGGCCGCAGAAGATCTAGACTCCCGCTCAGCGCCTGTGCCTGGCCCCCCCAACAGCTCCCCTGGAGGGTGGAGATGAGATCGAGGCTGAAGACCCCTCAGCTGCTCCCCACTGGGCCCCTGATGGCCCTGCCCAGGATGGTTCAGAGGCCACCTCTGCCGCCACCCCAGATGAGGGCCCTCCCGCAGTGTGCAGCCAGCAGCTGCAGACCTGGAGCCTAGGCCCACAGCCGAAGCCCCCAAAGCCCCCAGGGTGGAGGAAGTCCCTCAGAATATGACCAGGAACCGGGCCCAGATGCTGGCCAGTCAGAGCAAGCAGGACATGCCACCTGCAGAGAAGGAGACCACACCTATGCCAGGCCCCTGTGCCAAGGCCCGTGCCCCTGAGGAGGAAGGTGCCCAGGCCCAGCATCCAGGCAGGCACTGCTTCCAGAACTCCAGTCATCAGCTGCACACATCCACGCAGCAGACATGGGAGGTCATCCCGCAGACCCTGGTTGCCATCGTGGATGCCAACAAGCTGGATGACATCAAACCCTATCACAGTGACAGGGCCAATCCGTACTTTGAGTACCTTCAGGTCAGAAAGAAGATCAAAGAGAAGTGCAAGGCCCTCTGCTACACAACACCACAGGCGCCCCAGTGCTATGCTGTGTTCCCTACATGGGGTCCTACCTCCTAGACAGCAAGCCACTCAGCAAGCCCCACATCCCTGTGATTGCACCCCTGCCCTCCCTGGCGGAGCCCGGGAAGGAGCTTTTCAAGCAGCAGGAGGCTGTTTTGGGAAAGCTGTGTCTGCAGCACAGCATCGAGCAGGAGAAGCTCATTGTGTCCTGTGAGCAGGAGATCCTGCGGGTCCACTGCCGGGCAGCCGGGACCGTTGCCAACCAGGCGGTACCCTTCAGTGCCTGCACAGTGCTGCTGGACTCTGAGGTCTACAACATGCCTCTGGAAAGCCAAGGGGATGAGAACAAGTTGGTGCGAGATCACTTCCATGCCTGCCAGTTCATCTCCTGGCTGCAGGATGTGGACAACAAATACAACTGCATGAAGGTGAGAGCTGTGTGCTTTCTGTGACCCAGGGGCCCCACCCCATCGCTGGTGCCCCCTTCAGTGCCTTCCCTGGTGTGCAACTCCTGTCACCAGTTGAACAGGACCTCGGCCCTCCTCAGAGGGCATAGCACACCCGCTGTTCTTCATGGATGTGCTGCCAGGGCAGTGGGGGCGGGTGGCTCAGGAAAGCAGCCACTCCACACGCAGCTGCCGCCGCTGCGTACTTGAATGCCTGCAAGACCTGAGACACTGAAAGCGCTGGCTGGCCAGACATGTCTCCTGATGCGGCAGCAGCGCGAAGAGGTGGCCCTCAATGCCGTGCAGAGGATGGAGTGGCAGCTGAAGGCAGGGGAGCTAGACCCTGCCCAGCACAAGACCCTGTGCGTGAATGAGGTGTCCTGCTTCTATGTGCCCATGGTTGACGTCAACGACAATTTTGTGCTATTGCCAGCATGACAACACAGGAAGGCCGTAGGACAGGCAAAGGTCACTCTGCCGCCTGGGCTGCCCATGCATCCCAGTGCTGAAGGAGGGAGGACCGCACGGCCAGCGGGGAGGAGGAGAGACTGCACCTGGCCCATGCCTCCTCTTCCAGACTGGCCTGATGCTAGCGGGGAGGAGCCCGTCCCTTTACCAACTGCTGCAGGAGCCCCAGGCCCGGCTAGGAGCCCTGCACCCCAGCAGGAAGAGGAGACCGTGGTGTGAGGGAACCGCAGCTCAGTCTTGGCAAACGGCGCCCAGGAGTGCTTCAGATTCCTCGTTCATCCTGATTATCTGCAGGACGCGAACCAAAGCATCACCCCTCAGCAGCGATCTCCAGGTCAGAGGCAGGACTGCGCCACCTTGGCCCATCCTCAGGGCCGATGGGGACGCAGGGGACCCTGGTGTGGGGAGGGCGCGGCTGCCACCTGCCTCGCTGCCGCAGAGGGATGCAGCCAGGACTTGCCTGCAGTGTTTTTAATGGAGTCAAATCCACGTAGTTTGTATATTTTTTCCTTTAATCTTGGGCAGTTTGTTTCTCTTTCTGAGAGTAACGTGAAACACTACAGAGTGAATAACCCTATACAGAGTGCATCTGCGGATGCTGTACAGTTTTTTACACCTTCGCAATGTACTTTGCTGCCTTCTAGATAATTTATTTTGCAACACATTACTGAACAGTTGTAAATAACTTATGTACTGTAACAGCACCTTCAGTTATGTGTAAAGAAATAACTTAATTAATTAAAAAAATAAAAAGTCACTAAAATGAAATGCAGTCATTAAAACAAAGGAGGTTGTCTGCATGTGCTAATGTGGAAAGATACCTGAAGTGCCTAAGCTGAAAAATCATGTGGCAGAACAGATGTATCATATAATTCCATGAGCATGAGAAGTTCTTACACACACATACAAACTTGTGGAGATTATCTCTGGGCTATATGTTTGAGAGATGCTTAGGAAGGGAAAATATTAATTTGACACCTGATACCTTTATGTGCTATTTGTAACCTGAGCTTGTTTTGCTATAGATGGACTTCATATAATTTACTACTAGTAATTTTATTTCTATCTTTATAACAATAATAAAATACTATTATAAAACTACCACTATAAAATAGGTTTAAATGTGTAACAAAAAGTATATTTGGCTGCCAAAGAGAGGACGGAAAAGAGGTGGAAGCTGAAACAGGATCTCAGGCTAAGGGGCGAATTGCCTGCAGCAGAAGGTGGCAGGAAGGAGGCCAACTGCACTGCTTGAGAGAATAGGGGGAAGTTTTCTTGGTAAAGCCAGAGCGGATGAGAGCTGGAGATCAACTGGGAGAACATGACCTGGCACGAGATGATGGGCATTTCCGTTTCATGGGCAGGCAGAGGAGCAATGGGTGTTTTGTTAGTTGTGGCTTCACTGCTGAGACAAATTGCCTGAAGTAAACAATTTAAGTGGGGAGGGTTCACGTTGGCTCATGACTTCAGAGGATGTAGTGCATGGTCAGTTACCTTCAGGTCAGAAAGGCATGGCAGAGGGAAGCTGCTCAACCGGGGGCAGTCAGTGGCCAAGCGCAGAGGAAGAACCAGAGGAAGGAGCCAGGGACAAACACAATCCTGCAGGTCACACCTCCATGACCCCCCAAGGCAAACCCAGAGATGTACTTTACCAGTGTACTTTAGTAGTCTCAAGGCAATCAACCTGACAATCAGGATGAACCTTCGCAAGTGTGGATACTCTTTGGTGGTCTAGCCCCCTAGATGTAGGAGGAAGGGCACCTTAACAATTGGAAAGAAGAAGGAAAGTTTGCATTTCAAGAAATGAAGAAAAGCCTTGGACATGCTGTAGCAAGTGTCAGAGCAACCTGATTAAGCAGAGTTGGAAATGTCAAGGCTTCCGCACGGAAGCCCAGGCAAGATGGCAAGCATAAATGTGGCGTGGTACCTGCTGCTCAATTTTATGCTTTCTTTCCAGAGCTCTGTTGGCATTCAACAGCAGTTGCTGATTCACTCAGGGCTGCATTTTGTCAGACAGATCTGTGGAAAGGATAAGAGAACAGAGATGTTTAGTAAGCTGTTAAAAATGGAAATGGTGCACCATTGCCTCAGGTGGTAAGGAAGGAAAGAAGGAAAAGAGAGGCCAATGAATAGTCATGTTGAAGAAAAGGTGTTCAGTGGCAAAAGAACAAAGAATGAAAAATGAACAAACTGGAAAGGCCAAATTCATTGTCACAAAATGGCGTACCAAAATTCATGGTCACAAAATGGCGTACACACAGAATAGTGCTGAGTAGTGTCTAGAAGGGCAGGGAGTGGGTGCTCACTAGGAGTACAGTATCACTGGAGGCACGGTGCTCACAGAACTGAAAGCCTAGGCTTTGGCTGAGGTCATTTCCTGACCTTGAGTCTTTAAATTAGGAAACAGTGATGGCAGTGAAGGGGGGTTGCATTCGGCAAGGCATAATTCAGTTCTTCCTGAGTCCCTGAGCAGACTGCTATTCATGGCCACTCAAGTCCCTATATGCCATCTAATAATGAGATCCCTGGCTCTCTGGAGATGAAGATTCCCTGCTGTAGCGACTGCCTCATGGGACCTAAAACTCCATTACTGGCCACTGGATTGATTGATCAGCGCTCCAGGTCCCCCAAAAGGGAGGGCTCAGATATTTTGCTGTAAGTCTGTTTCTTTTATCGTGCCACTTGCTAGATCTAGTTTATACCCTGTGTCTCTTCACTGCCATTGGAAAAGGTGGCACCAAGAGAGGCTCAAGCCTACTCCTCCAGGAGGTGGCAGCCCTTGAGAGCTAATTAGCAGAGGCTGGACTGGAGATATTTTCTCTTCCACACCAGCCTCGCTTTGCACAGACTCATAACTTTCCTGGTCTACCCTCCAGGGCTGCCTTATTCCAAATTGGAGAATTTGCATGGAGAATATTCTAAAATAGTTGTAAGACTTATTGTGCAACTTTCATCTTTTATCAGTAATATGGGTTCTTGGAATGACTGGAAGAGATAGTATTTCCAATGTCCTGTGTAACACTGAAGGAAAAACAGCACCTGGCCATTCACATGAAACCTGATATTTTGCTCCCGAAATATATAATGACTAAACACTGGAGCATGTCTACCCTGTACCTTGGCTAATGCTATTATTTCATTTTTACCAAAATAAAGAGAATTTTTGTAACATGGGATCTGACTTTTTACCAGAATCTATTCAGCGACAATCCAAGCAATTACTGTGCATTCCTAAGATGTTGAACAGGGCCCAGTGAGTCTCTAACGACATGTCACAACTGATAGATTTCAACTCACCACCACCTGTGATCCACATACCTAGGCAAGGCATCCCTGTAGGATCCCACTCATGTGTCTCAGGAAAAGCATCACACTAGATTTCATAATAGAGCAAATCCCCTCAAGTCATATAATACCAGACATGCACTAGCAGTCTCAGTATCTGACCATAATTTGCCCTTCAGATTCATCGTGTAGAAGGTTAAATAGCTGAATGCTTCCCACAGTGTAATTCCTGCCATCTCTGAATGCCACAGCTAAGTACAATAGCAGATGTATAGATGCATGTCATTCAGGCTTATAGTCACTGGAGAATGTACTCTTCTAAACACAGGTAGATATTCTAAATGGAACTCCTGAAAGTTTCCTTTTGTGTTTTCTGTTAAGATTGCATCAGTTAGTTGAAGAACAAGTATATTATACGTAAATTTTTACAAATACTTCTGTGATTAATGACTGTTAAAGCTGTTAACTGGACATAAAATACAAAATCTTTTGAATAGTATAATAAGTAGACAGTTCTTAATATTAAAATATGTTTGACAATATAAATACTAAGAGTACATTATTTAAATAACATTAGGGAAAACACAAATTTTACTCAACAAATATGTAAATTTCACTCAGATAACTTTACAACACAGAATGATAAATTATACTGTATCAAAGGGGTAATTTTTCTACACTTGTTTGATATAGCTGGCACTTGTGGTAAACATGACCTTTGAGAGCTGCACTGAGTTATTTTATTTCATTTAACCAACAATACTTTAAAAAAATTTATAGGAGCTCATCAAATCAGAATGAGGAAAATGTCAGCACTGTTACCCCTTGACAAAGAAGAAAAACTTCCAAATCATGTTATGATAGGCAACTAATTTAGATAGAAATTAATATACAGTCAGAAAGGGACTGGGCTTTCTGGGAAGTCAGTAAAAAATGAAGACATCAGAATTGTGGCTGGAGGTGCATCTGAAGAAAGGCAGGCCTTAAGATGAGGATGAACTGACCAGGCCTACCTGCCTGCCCTAAGGGATAAGCAGTAACTTCAGATGGTACTATGACTAGCACCACCTGGTCCAGGAAGTCCAGATAGGCATCAGTCTTGCTAGCAGGTAGTGGGTAGGTGACCAGAGCATCTGGCCCTTCCCTTCCCCAAAATGCTTCTGTTTTTTCCACACATCTGTGCTGCATGACTCATTTCCCTGTTGGGATATGTGCTGCGAAGCCATCCTCAGTTCCCTGCTGGGTCAATATTAGCTAGGCAGCTGTACTTATAAAATCCTATATTCGATTGTAGTCTGACCCATGTTGTACCCACATTATGACTTTGCTGTTTAAATTACCCCTGACAGGGGCTGGGGATATAGCTCAGTGGAATAAGCCCTGCCAGGCAAGTGCAAGGTCCTGAGTTCATTCCCTGGTACCACAAAAACAAAAAACAAAAAACAAATAAAAATAAATAAAATAAATAAATTACCCCTGCCAGAGGGCTTCAGTGGCCACCCAGTCGGGACCCCTCCTGTCTCTCAGGAGCTATTCTCAATAAACCTTTTCTGTTCTTACGCTCTGCTGTCCCATATGCATTCTTTGATTTCAGGGAGCACAAACTAAACATATCTGGCATCTAACAGGTTGAAAGTTACATTTCTCCTATAGCAATATGATAAAGATTGTCACCCATCTGAATAGAATACATTATCATCAGCTGTATGAAAAGATGAAATTGTTAAGAAAAAGATTCCCAACTATTTTACCCTTGTCCTGCCTTCAGCTGGTCTCCATGGTGTTACCAATAAACAGTCAGGTAAACTTCAGAGCAGCTGGGCAGCTGCCAATGTTGTAATCCTGGATCTTACATGAAAATATCAAAGTTTTAAAATGTGAGTGTTCAACTTTCATCATATTTTTGTACTTAGTATTAGATTGCTTAGGATAAATTTCGAATTTGTTTTCCCTACAACCTCCAAGGGTATTTCAAAGGAACTGGAAGCAAACTTTAGTCTCCACTTGGAATAAATCTACTTTCATATTTAGCCATTCAGTGTTAGATCAGAATGTATCTTTGGTGCACCTCAGAGAGGCTCCTTTCAAAATGGTGCACTTCTAACTTCTAACTGAGCATCAAGCTTTTCTCATAGATCATTCTATTTCCAGAGGCCACGTTGTCATCTATATAACTTCACCTCCTAGTGCTCAAAATTTACAATAATTATTTCTTTTTCTAAAAAAATTATATTTATTGCATATACTGAAGTGTACAACATGTGTTAATGAACATATCCAGCTGAAATGATTACCACAGTCAAACAAATTTACATCCCCATCATCACGTTCCATAGTTACCTCGTGTGTGTGTGTGTCGAGGGTGAGGGCCCCTAAAATGTATTCTCAGCAAATTTTCATTATCGAGGAGAATATGAACTGTGGTCCTCATCCTGCACACGAAATCTCTTAGTCATCTTCCCCGCTTGCAAATTCATATCCATTGGCCTATTTTTCCCTGTTTCTTCACTCTCCCAAATCTTGTAATTAACTGTTCTGTTCTATTTCTTTCTAAAACTCCTAAAAAAATACAGGAAAGCCTCTTGATATTGGCCTTGGCAATAAACTTTCAGACATCACATCAAAGACTCAAGCAATAAAAGCAAAATTTAAAATTGTGTGACTGACTTCATCAAACTAAAAACTGCATGCATAGCAAAAGCAAAGGGAAGCCTGTGACTGGAAGAAAATATTTGCAAACTGTTTATCTGATAGAAGAGTCATATACAAATTATTTAGGGAACTCAATAGCAAAAAAATCCCCAAAAACAAAAAACCCAGCTTACAATGGGCAAAAGGACTGACTAGACATTTCTCCATAGGATATGAATGGGAACCAGGTCTATGAAAGATGGCCAGCATCGCTCATCATCAGGGAAGTGCAGTCCGGACACCTTACTGCTGTGATTATGGCTCCCGTCCAAAAGTCAGGCAGTAAGTCTTGGCGAGAGTGGGCAGGAAAGGGAAAATTATACACTGTTGATGGAGTATAATTGGTATAATCATTGTGGAAAACAGTTCTGAGGTGTTTTAAAAGTTCAAACAGAATTACCATATGAACAGATGGGCCCTATGTTGGGATATACGGCTAAAGAGAGGAAATTAGTGCCTTGTAGAGGCGTCCACATCCCCGTGTTTACTGAGGCATTATTCACAATAGCCAAGGTATAGGACTAATTTAAGTGTCTAAAACTGATGAATAGACAGAAATTGTGGCATATATACAGTGACACCATTTCTCCCTTTGAAAGAAGGGTACTTTGCCATTTTCAACATGAGCGGACCTACAGGACTGAGTGAAATATGCCACTCACCAGAAGACAAATGCTATATGATCTCACCTATCTATGGAATCTAAAACAAAGCTCTCTTTAGCTAGGCATGGTAGTTTTTGCCTGTAATCTCAGCAGCCTGGGAGGCTGAGACAGAAGGATCACAAACTAAAGCCAGGCCTGGACAACTGAGTGATTTAATGAGACCCTGTCTCAAAATAAAAAATAAAGTGCTAGAAATGTGGCTCCATGCAAAGGCTGTGTGTTCAATGCAGTAAAACCAAATAAAGAGAAAAAGAAAAAGCCCCCTTTAATACGCTCCACATCTGCCCAATGAGCAGTTGCACGCAGTGTATCAATGGACCCTGGAGTCCAGAATGGAGGCCATAACATTGAGTATCTGCTGTTCAGAAGTGTCTTCTCTACGCCTTCTTTGTCTGCTCACTCACAACACTTTACTAGCCTCATCCTTTACACATGATCAAAGCAGCACCCACCACCCAGCTGTGACTTCTTAGCAAACTGATAGATCTCTCTGGAAGACCTTCAGAGTATTCTCCAAAAGAATAGTGAAAAGGACTGTCGTTTAGTTACTAAGAACCTCAAGGAAAGGAAGTAGGCCAGGACACCCAACAGCCCTCCTCCATCAATGGGCAAAATGCAACTCTGGCAAACAGAACTTCTGTTTTGTCTTTCTTTTTTTATTTATTTTTTTTGTCTTTTTGAGACAGGGTCTCATACTGTGCAGTTCAGGCTTGCTTTGAGCTCACTTTGTAGCCCAGGCTGGTCTTGAACTCACAATGATCCTACTGCCTCAGCCTCCTGAGTGCTGGGATTACACCACACCTGGCTTAGGACTTTTGTTCTTGTAGCACCCTGAGCCATAGGCTAGAACCACAGTAAGGCAATAAAACTTAAGAGGAGTAAAAAACATGGTCATCAAGATAAATAATATTTGAGTACAAAAATGTTTTAAATTAAAATTACTGTCAGAAGTCATTATGAATGGCTAGTTAGAAAAAGGGAAAATAACCTCATCATTTTAGTCCCTAGCACCTTGTTTTTTCCTTCACAGTCCTTATAATTTATGCCTACTTATTTTTCTGTGCATTTATGTGTCTTCAGGCTCAACCTCCACCAACAGGATTTCAACTCCAATGGTAAAGACATTGCACTGGCCTCCAGGCTCCCTCTACACTGTGCTATCACCAGCCTATCTTCTAAAAGTGAACAGGTCATTCATTCATTCTCTAAATTATTCAGAGTAATAAATCTTAGCTAGTATTTGGCAGACAGAAGGGAAAATATCTGCAGCATATGACATCACCTCTCTTCACTGATCTTGTCACATCTCCTTGGAGATTTCTGGAGTGATACAGATGCCCCCATCATCAGGGAGACCCATGGCTGGTATCCGTTCTGTGTGGCGGTGAAACTCTGAGGCCATATACACATGGGCTGGTGTTCTTACTGGGAACAAGTGATTTAATGTATGACCTAAATGTAAACACCTTAGATATAGACTTCCATAGACATTTCCTACTCTGGAAAAAGCACCCACACACAAATAAATAAAACCTAAAAAGAAAACATGAACATTGTAAAACAAGGAAACAGTTTTGGAACATAAAAACTAGGAACAAAAGTTCTCCTAAAAGTATTTCAAATAATACTTGACAACTATTGTGCATAAAAGTGATCACTAGCTGCACTGGGCCTGACTGTTGGTCATTTTTAAACAAAAGATAATTCCAAATAAATCACCAGTGTACATTCAGGGATGTTATATGTTGTCATGGTTACTTTTCTCTCATTGCTGAGACAAAATACCCAACACCCAGAATGAAGGAGGAAAAGGTTTATTTAGCTTACAGTTGGTGGAGGTTTCAGTCCATACTTGGCTGGTTCCAAGGCAGAGTGGCACATGGCAGAGGGCAAACTTCACGGCAGCAGAGCACAGGAAAAACAACCAGCAAAAGGGAAGAATGGCTGCAAGCAGCCTCTTTCCCTCCCTTACCTTATAAAGAGCCTACCCCCACCCAGGGGCCATGTAGCTCTCACACAGTCTCCATGCCCTCCTCTTCCACAGGATCAGGATGTGTACAAAGTAAGCCCCCTGGCTTCCCCCTGAATCACTCTGCCAAACCTCTAGACTCCCCAAGTTGACACAATGTATCAACCATAACATACGTGCAGACCCTGTGATGCACTGTTAATTCAAATCCTGCCCTCCATCCACCTGCTCTGTGTCCTGACCACTTCGTGCCTTCATCTCCTTGTGCATAAAATGAAGATGTAAAAAGTATTATCTATCCATAAAATTGTGGCCATTCATGAAACAAATATTTACTGATCACCTATTATGTATTTCTATAATGAGCTTTTAAAAAAAGACAAAAGTTTCTGTCCTGCAGAATTTACCAATCCCAAAAAATAGGAAATAGAAAGTGGAATAAAGCAGTGAAGAGTGTAATACATTAGAAGAGGAGGGTGGCTTTTTTTTTTTTCACATAAAGGAAGTACAGCGGGTGAAGAGTGATTGGAAATGGCAGGCAGGTGGTGAAGCAACTTAAATAAGATAGTAAGAATAAAATTAAATAGACTGAGGATTAGATGCAATAACAGATATAATGTACTTATTATAATGTGTGATGCATTATAAATAATACATATAGCCATGATTAATAATGATGTTAACATAAATGATACCACGAATCTTATAAGTTGCAACATATTATCAACCTACATTTTAATACTACAAGTTATCTTTTCCCTATTTTACTAAATAAATATTGAACTGCAATTTAAATAATAACTCAAGGCAGCACCATTTAATCACCCACAAGTCACTATGGCCTAGGATGCTCAAAGAGGCATGGGTCTGTGAAAGTTCTCATCATCACACTGGCCAGATCAATACTGAAGTCAGGTGAAAGGTATTGCCAGCTGTCTGTCTCAGATGTGTATCACCCTTGCTATAGTTATATTGGGGATTTGCTATTGCACGACACACACAGAATGAATAACTACTGCATCCTAGTGAGTGAAAAATAACTTCCCTAGCTGCATCTCTGACTATATGGGAACCTGTGCCTTACTCCAGAACAGAGCAGAGGCAGCTTTCCCAGCAAGAGAGAGCAGGAGCCTGGCCAACAAAGGCAGGGCAAAGGTGTGGTGCTGTATGTGGATGTGTAGGCAGATGTGTAGGTAGACAGATCTACTGCGTGTTCACACAGCTGAGCAAGAGATGAAAATGAGGCAGAGAGTGGCATGCAGAAGACAAAATAGGGAAAATGTCATAATAAAGAACTTCAGAGCAGGTGACAGGTTTGGAATTTACCCTATATGTCATGGGGAATCATTAAACAATTTAAAGAGGAGGTAACACAGTTGGGTATGCAGTGGAGAAAGACTTTTTCCAATTCCTGTTCACAGGGTGGATTCCTTGAGAGGAGACGAGAAGGAAAACTACTCACAAAATTCTGACAACAGTTCACTGAAGAATTGATGTGTCTAATAACTAGGATCAGATATAAATGAACACAACTAGTAAGCAACTGAGAAACCAGTATGTGAGGATTAATCACTCCATTGGAAATTGTGAGAATAGAGATGGGAAAGGGGGAGTAAAAGGAACAACAACAACAGAAGTAGAATGTCAAGCCTGTCTGAAAATACTACCATCAAAAGCACGGACAGCACATTAGCAGTGAATTAACAGGTCCATCCTAGAGCTCTGAGGAAAACAGAGGGTGCACTTATAGAGCTTTATTTTTTTTATTTTTTTGCGGTACTGGGGATCGAACTCAGGACCCTGCGCGTGCTAGGCAAGCGCTTATTCCACTGAGCTATATCCCCAGCCCCTTAAAGAGCTTTAAAGGGCAAAGAAAAATAAGATGCATGAACGGGCCCAAGGTCAGCTACATCTCTGTCAGGCGTAGACCGTTTTGAAGTGGAGGCAAGGCCGTGAATGGGAGGTCATAACGGGAGGGCACGGCCTGAAGGGGAGCTAAGGAGAAAGGAAGGAGGTGGAGCGCCACGGCAGAAGCTCAGCGGGGCAGGCCAAGCGCGGTGTGGGCACAGGACTCTCCCGAGGAGGACCGAGGGCAGTGCATCCTGCCTCTGTCAGGCCTGAGACGAGATGACCCAGGCGGGGGTCTCGTGGGGTGTGGAGTCATGGCTGCTGTGGGAAGGACCCCGAGAACAAACAGTTAACTCAAGAGCTATGTAACAAAGTTGGCCTTTAAAAAATGTCAAGTACAAGGGAAAACAGACAAAAGAAAAAAAAAGGAGATTTATATTACAATCCTCAAAACCAAAAGGAGTTGGCCAGATACTTTTATTTGATGTTGTTTTTCCCTGGAACCTCCACCTCTTCCACCTTGCATTGGTTCCAACCCTCTCTCAGAAGGACTCTGACTCAGTAGTCAGGGGAGAAGGGGGAATTATACCAGCGGAGTCAGGGTGTCCTTCCCATCGCTGCTGCTGTCCTTGGCTCTGCTGTCCCGGTTGAGACACTGATCACCACCTAACAGTGTGGGCTCTGGTCCCCTCCTGGGTGGCCACTGCTGACTTTGCAGATCCTGCTGCAGTGTGTGGCCGCAGCAACCACCCTTCCCACCCTGCTGATGGCTCCTGTCCCACAGCTGCTTAGCTGCCCTTGTCCACTGAGATGCCCAGTTCTCTCTTCCTCTCCAAGGCTGTCCTTTAGGGATCAAAAGAGATCTGATTGCTGAGAAGTTAGATTCTCTAAATTGGTCTTAAAAGCTGTGATACTTGGAGGGCAAATATTCCTCCCCTTGGAGGGGAGGAGAGAACTGGGGATCTCTACTGAAATCCCTGGACTCAGGGTTAAATTGGAAATAACTGTAAAAGGTAGAGTGAGAGAAAATTAAGACCTCGAAGATTCTGGTGATGATCAAAAGTAGGGTCAGTGGTTGCCAGGAAATGGTACAAATGTGGGCAAAATTGCAAACAAGAAAGGGAGATATTTTAAAGGGGAACAAGGAGATGATGGAGTGCCTGGGTTTTGAGAGATGTGTGTAGACATGCTGAGGAGAAACGCAGCGCAGGTGAAGATCAGCTAGGCTAAAAACAGGAGCTGGGATCTGAGGGTATTGAAGAGGTTAACACGGCAGATGCAAAAGTCTTGCTACAATGTGGGTGCTTTAAAAAGGTTATTTCACAAAATAAATGATAACAGGGATCTGGATGGAGAAGAAGAACAAGAGAGCAAATGGCATCAAAATTCAGTACGAAGGCGGAGAAGAGGCAGGTCAGGCAGATCTTGTTTGTTAAGGGAGTTTCGGGTGGGTGGCATGGAAGTGGCACACTGATAAGATTTATTCATGTAGGTATACCCTGCTCCAAATAAACACTCCTGCTGTTTGATCAGTATTCAACAGTTAAGCAAGAACTATTTTCTAGAACCGTTTCTGCTTTCAGTGAATAAAAAATATTTTGTGTGTGAATTCATGTTTGTGAACTACACAGGGTCAACACATCAGAAAACCATACCCTGCTTTTCTCTGGAGGGTCAACAGGTCAGGAGACTGTATCCTGCTCCACTGGGCTTCAGAGGCCAAATACAAGAAGTAAAACCTTTCACTCCAGATCACTTGCCATGGTTTCAGATGAGGAGTAAGCTCTTGCCAGAACTCAACAGATTTCTTTTCCTACTAGTTGGCTTCCAGACATTTGCCTGTGCAGTTAAGGTGACTGATCTCAAAATGATGAAGTACTCGCCCTCAGTGAGGCCCAAATCATCCAGACCTCTATTTTGGCAACTTGAGTCTGTCCATGCAGGCCCAGTTTCCCCACACCGCAACTGTCTTCTCCCTGCAAAGACTCCTCCAAATTCATTAAACAAAGGCAGCTCTTTGTGGCTGTGGTCAAGCTGATCTCATGAAAGTAGAGCAAAGCAGAGACGTTAGCGATGGAAATCAAATATAAATAAATGAACAGGAATCATTTTAAGTAGGAAGTGCAGTGATGGAAAAGACATGGAGGCTCTTTGCTTCAGTCAGCACACTAATGAGGTTTGTGCTGAAGACCTCCTGGGAAGGAAAAGCCTGAGTCATTCCAAATCTTAATTTAGAAGTGAAGGATAGCTTGTCCTGACTTTTGCAGGGCAGATACAGCACTTGAGCTGCCTCCCTCTCTTCTGCCTGCATAAACTCGCTCTGAGTATATGAACATGGGAATGTCCTGTGAATTCATCACTCCTGGGGTTTTGTACTGTGGAACCCCTACAGGGTGCAGGTGTCTGCTGTGGGTGGGCTCAGGGGAACCATGCCTGGAGAGTGTGGTTGCTTGTGGCATCCATCTCTTGGCTAACACATGCACCTCTCTGACTAGAGCATGGTAGAAAGAGGGCCTGGGAATGGAAAAGAAGAGACCCTAGTGGTCACCTGGAAATATGTTTTTTTAAGAATCTTGACCATTACATAGCCAAGATGTCTGAAAGGAATTGACTTGGGAAGTAAGAAGACAGGTAGATGCTATAAATGTATGCCAGTCACTTAGGGTTAAGTAAAACAAACTCAAAAAAAGCATCCAGAAAGTTAAGGTCCAGAAGCCCTGGCTATAAGGCAGGGTCCATAAAATCAGAAAGCTGTGGCTTACAGTCACCTTCTCCTCCCTGAGACACAATACCTGACGCGCACCATTGAAAGTTTATATTTTACAGGTTTCCGTTCAGAGTCAGCTGGCTCCAGGGCAGAGCGGCATGGCAGAAGGGGCACACAGAAGGAAAAGCAGCTCAGGTCCCAGCAGCCAGGAAGCCAAGGCAAAGAGAGGAGCCAGGTGGGGAGAGAGACCCCTTCAGGTCACAGGGCCAGCCACCCGCCTCTCCGGACCAGGCCCCACCTCCTAACTGACATTAGCTGTGGAGCTTCTGTAACTCCATCGCCTCCCGAAAGCCCTGCCTCCGAGCACAGGAGGCTCTTGGCGGATGACCAGATATAAAGCATATGCCAAAGAGTTTCGATGTATAGATGTATTCTATGCTCTTTATGTTTGTTTTACTTGGTATTTGTGAAAGTTCTGATGTGACTTAACTACGTTAAGGAGAAGAACAAAGAAATGAGTTTGTGTCCACATTTTGAGCAACATTCAAGGGCACAGGTTTTAACCAGACATTGTAGGATAGCAAAACCAATCCAAATGGGAGCGCTGCCTCAGAAGGGGGATAAGGCGAGGCTGAGCTGTGTGGCTGCCTCTTGGGCTCTCTTAGAAGACACGCTGCAAAGTAAAAAGCCTAGCAGTGCTGCACTTCCTTTTCTAAGGGGTCTGTTCGGTTTTCCTTTCCAGATAAACCCAGCCCTCTGAAGTGAAAGCATCAGTGTGGACTCAGGACCGAGATCCATTGCTGACCTTTAGTTGTTTTCATTCCAGAATATTAGATCACCAAACAGCTGGGTGAGATGACCTCTCCCTTTGAAAATGAAGCAATCTGAAGTGGCATGGCCGGGAATGTTTGCACTCCTGTTTCTGCAGGAAACATTTATTACAACTAAGGCAGGCATCACAAATACTCGCCTACCCACTGTAGTCACCTACCCTCAAGTAAAAAGGCTTTTTGTTGCTGTTTCTGCATTGTGACTGTGCTAATCCTTGAGTCCGTGTCATCAACAGAAAAGATGCCTGTGTTTTGCAGCTGGACTGAGCTAATTCTTGAATTTCTGCCATTGACAATATATTTGTGTTAATCATCACTCTTTTTCTGCATCATCTTAAATTTTTTTTCCTAATGGGAAAATTTATCAACTCCTATTTGTTTTCAACAGATATTTTTTGTTTTGTCTTTTGATTTTTTATTTAAGTAAGAAATAATATCAGACAGAAAACTGTCTGATTTTTGGTGAAAACAGCAGTGCAGTGGGGCTGTGAACGGAAGAGTGTGTGAGCCACATGCAGGACAAGCTTCGCCTCAGTCCTGTCTGCCTGGAATAGGTCGTAGCTGTTCTTCTGAACTAGAGGTTTTTTCCTGGTTTGTAGATGGAGGTGACCTCTAGGATTGCAATCAGGAAGAAAACCATTTAATAAGATTTTATCCCAGCTTTTCCTGTGATGTAAGTAATGGGACCATACTTACCTGCTCCACCTTGTTTTGAAGCTGGAAACTGCTCTTGGAAGGCGTTAGCTGGGCAGAGGGTAACAGTGAGAGCAGCGCTGTCTCCTGCTCTGGTGGCTCCTGGCCTGCGCCCCCAGACAGCACCAGTTTGATTTTGCTGCTGTTGGTCTTGCTGAGATTAAGAGCCAGGATCACAAAAACAGCTCACTAGTTGAGCTCTAGAGTATAAACTGTGGAGGGAATCAATTTAGTCTGATGGGACTGGTGGAAGGAGGGAGGAAGGCTTATTCATTAATTAAGCCAGCATTTAATGAGCGCTTAATAGGAGCTTATTGAAGGAGGTGTCACCAGGATATAAAGGGAAAACTAAAACAAGATCTCCACCTTCTCACAGCCTGAGAGCCATAGGGGAAAGAGACACACAACAGCAGAACTAATGGAAAGCTAGCGCTCTTTGGGTTGAATGTCAGGGCAGTGTATAGGAATTGAGGGTTAAGAGAGGCTATTTTAGCTTCAAGGTTTTGTGGCGGAGATGGGATTTTGGCCTTGAGCTTTACACCTGATAATTACCTTTTCCCCTTAAGTGTGCCTAAGAATATCACAGTTTTTCAAGGCTTAGCCCCACTCTCTGTGGGACAGGGGCAACATGGTACTCCTGTGGCCATGTGGGTCAAGCGGACTGGGGGAAGAAGATAACTCATAACAGACAAGATTCTTTTAGTGTTGCTGAGGCTTGTTGATGTTCATGTCAGAAAAAATAGTTTTGTGCTTTGAGGGGGATTTAGAATAAAGCCAAAATTCATCTTTGTGACTCCAGGAATATAGTTACACACAGCTATAGTTTCCCATCTCTGCCTCATCCAGCAATGGCTTGAGTTCAGCCAAAAGCATTTGAAGGTGCCCAACAGCGTCTCTTGCTATAGCAGCAAATTGAGACCAGAGACTTCTCTCCATTCTCCATGGGAACTTGTTCCCCTGTAGAAGTGGGCAGACCTGAGTGCCAACAGCCATGCTCTCCAGATGTCGCAAAGACAAGATGCAAAAAATGAGCACAGCAAGTACATGCATTTCAAAACATCATGGCACAGGAGCTGGCAGTTCTGAGGATGTAAAGAATGAAAGAAACAGACCTGCCTGACAGAAACAATGCTGGTGAATGTTCTCTTTTTCTTAGAACAATGATTGCTGCGTGGGACAGAATGGCCTCAGCAATACCTAAGTTCTTAGCTGCACACCATATTGCTTATCTTCATGTGTTGTTTTCTCCGTAGCTGTAGTAAAGAACCAGACAGAGGTCTGAGTTATTCAGATACATGTAACACATACTCAGCATGGCACACTTCATAAGCACTTTCCTCTAAGCAGAGTGCAGAGCGCAGCTCTCCCCACCTTCACCAGAAACTTGTAATTTCCTTTCCCTGATAGTGTTGGCAAATCCCAGAGATAGTGTCTGCCAGGATTGGCTGAGAACTGCGAGGTGCCTGGTTTCAAAGAGGCACGGATGTTTCTGGCCAGAATCTGCCCTCCTCAGAGCTCTGTGAAGTATTTATGGTAAGGGATTTCTTAAGTAGACGGTAAGACGTTTCTAGCTGAGTGAAAATCTTCACTGAACCAGTGAAGTGGAACAAAGATATGGTTGGTCTTTGTGGCTCAGAGTCAACAGAAACCAGCTTTCCATTTCTGTTAGTAGGAGGTCAGATTCTAAATACAGCTTCATAAAGTATTTATACACACATAATATGGGTGTGTTTCTCTCTAATTCCCTCCTACAGAGTATTCTTTTCTCTTTACTCATACTCTTGGATTTTGGTACGTGTTTTAAAGGATTACAAATAAAAAAGCAAACCCTCTGTATGAATTAGCCAAGAAAATCACAGAATGTTTTTTAATAGGAAAGATATTTTTCCCATAGAATTTCAGCTGGTTTACAACTTAGACAGGACTGGGTCAGCATAACTCTGCTTGGGTGGGCTAGTAACACTTAGGGACATCAGAGCTAGCAGGAGGGTGTATTTCTGCTCTAAAATATTTTATATTTAGACTTTCCATCAGCTATGCTTAAGTTAACAGGATAATGAATGTTTTGGTGTTGTTAGTGTATATAGCTACCTACCTGCTCTAAACTAATAAAGCTCCTAGAGTGTCAACAAACGCCATTTGAGAAGCATCTGCTCTTATAGAATGGAGTGAGATTCCAAAATCACTTTGTGCTGACATCACAAATGGATCGCTATTACCTGGGGCTTGTAAATTGCATTACTCCCAGCGAGAAAGGGTGGGCTCGAGCACTTAGAGATGACCTCAACATTACACCCTCCTTTGTTCTCGAACAGCAGAATATTCATAATTTAACAATGTTTTTTCTTCCCAGGAAATCCCTTCTCTCAAGAAAAAAATACATTCAGTACTAACTTGCCCATCTTTCCAGGACAATTTTTTTGGAAAGTAATATATACCAAAGAGTAGTTTTGGGGCCCTTATATATTTGAAGATTTTTTTAGAGACTGCTGCTTAGTAGTAATACTATCCCATCCAGTGTTCTGTATTAGAGGTCATTAACTAAATGTGATTATGCTAATGATTCAGGGAATTCTGAACTTCATGTCAGCAGTCACACTTGAAAGTGACTCTCCAACCCTTCCAACGCAAACACATAGTGTATCTGAGTTCATAGCAAGGATCTAAATCCATGTATCAGCTTTAGGTTAATTGATGATTTTAGAAAACTGTTTAACTTTCCCTTAGATCTTCTACTCAGGCTGCTGCTGAGCAACCTCAAAGCCTCCCCAGGGCTGAGGCTGCCAGCTGCGGCAGGCACGCCACTTGGCATATACACACCGGGACTGCAATGCTGCATAGCCTGAGATTCCCAAAGTGCAAGTCCAAGAGGGACAGGGGAAATAAATAGATCTCACCTGAAGTACAGTCTAACCAGTCATAGCTCCCTTTGGAAGAAACCAGCCGAAAATGTCCCTGGGTGTTGCTAAAGGTAAGAGTCCAGCGAATACCCTATGAGAGTACAGTACAGCAGGCATTAAAGGCAAGGTGAAATCTGCTGAAATGCTTCTAACATGACCAAGGTCATTGCCTAACTAGGCAATCATTTGGAGGCGAAGTTTACAAGTGCAGTCTGTATGTAAGTGGGGGATTTAAACTTTAGCCTTTAAAAAAATTGTTCCCAGTGGTGACCATCTCATGAGCCGCACTGAGAGTTACCAAGCAACAAAAGGAAACAAAGGCAAGTTTCAAGAAGTTCATTAAAATCCACAGCTGCAAGGCTTACCCTAACATTCTCCACCCTAGTGGAAAAGACACCCTGAGTCAGTCTCTCATCTCCTTCTGGCTCTGTCCTCCACCCTCCTGAATCTGAGGCCTTGCAGTGCTCTTTACACTGCTAACTTCAGCATGGAGTTCATTTGCCCTCTGCCATAGCTCTTAGTGTATCTGCTTCCCAACTACATCAATGGCCTTTTTAAGACAAGAACTATATCTTATTTGTCTTCTTACTAACTTAAGGCTTACCACAGAATCTTCCTATACAGAGGACATGGATCATAAATTGAACGTTAATTGTCAATTAATGATCTTTGCCTACTTAAGTTCTAACCTTCCTTGAAGACTACCTCAAATGCCCCTTCTTCTGGGAAGTCTTTTCCTATCTCTATGTGCTGCTATTTTCCTCTTAATTGCTACAGAATTTTCTGTACCTCTTTCATAAAACTTACTATGCCTTGGATTACAGTCATTATACTTTGGCCTTAATCCTGCCCTCCTTCAGAATTGAAACCAGGTCTTCTTTGGCTCTCTAGGTTTGCACACAAAGATGTTCACACAGCTGTGCTCATTCATTTATTTACTTTGTGGCTGTAAGTGATCATCAACTATGCGGATTCTGTCCTAGAACTAGGGCTATAAAGCAAATGAAACAGATACAACTTTTATTCTCATAGAGCACAAGTCTGTAGGGGAATTTGGACAAGTAAATAGGACATTAAAGCTCAGTGTTTTGATGAGGGGGAATACAGGCCATGAGCTCCCTTAATGTGATTTGAGGAATGAGGGGAGACTTCCATGAGAAGGTGATATGCTGAGACCTAAGGAATGAAGAATGTGCACATCCAAAGGAAGCAAGAGAGAGAGTCACATTTTTACAAAAGCTGAAAGAAGTTCAGAGGTCCAAATTGGCTCAAGTGAAGAACTCTTTAAATTTATAACTTTTCCCTCTAGAAAACTGAATTCTTCAGGGACAAGATATGAAAAGGGAACACAAGTTCATGTAAATAGCTAAGCTAGCAAGGGGTGCTTGGATCCCACCTCCCAGGTCAGTTCTCACTTCCACTCCCACTTGGGGAATTGCAGGCAATGCGGCTTTGCAGAGTCCTGGTGTGTATGTGCCAGGTGATGTGCCTACTCCAGCTGGCTGCCTCAGCCCTGGGAATCCTGTGGAATTATCCTTTCTATTTCTGCATTCCTTCCAATATTGAACCTCTCTTTTCTCAGGAAAAGCTGTTGATGCAGAAAGTAAATACAGAGAAGCATTTGGTATAGTTTATGCCTCCCTTCCTTGTTCATTTACTTCTGCGTTCTAAACAGTGCTGCCTCCAATTGTCCATCCTTAAGTGAGATGAAGACTGAAGCCCAGGAGCGATGCCTGCACTGTGCCACAGCAAACTGTGCCACGGCTCTCAAGATGTGGGGAGCAGTTTCAGTCTGTGACCACAAACATCCAAATGTGATTTGGGCAAAGTCAGTTTTAGGAAGTCAGCATTTAGAAGGCTTTTGTTTCGCCTGTCTACAAAGTTTCAACGAGGCAGGAGGAAACAAGACTATAAATAGGGTGACCATATAATTTACCATCCAAACTGGGACATTGAGAACAAAAGGGAGAACTTGCCTGAACCGTGCCGGGCCAAGAAAATAGGTGCGCACTATTTACCCACTCAGGTAAATTTGGGCACCTATGGGTTTTATATCTATAGCGTCACAGGTTGAGACACCTTAATGCTAACTGTACTCCAGAAAACACAAGAATCAGGTCTGTATTCTTAATCCCTAGAAATTTGGTATTGCTTCTGTAATTACAAAATTTCTAAATTCTGGGCAACTGCATAGACAATTTCAGGAGCCTGGTAACTACTGAACAGTTTGTATGAGCTTAATCCACCCGACACTGGGTCAGCACTGTCCCACAGAACTGTCCACCATGATGAAATGTTGTCTGTGTGCACCTTCCTGTGTGTCAGCCCCTGGCTATGTGGACTACAGGGGCACCGACACGTGACTGATACAGCTGAGGAACTACATTCTGAACTTTATTTTCTTTTCATTAATCTAAAAGTTTAACAGTTACATGTGGCCAGGAATTTAACTTATTAAATAACGTACCTTACATCCCTGGAAGTAAAAGTGGTCACAAGTGAATGCTACTCAGATAAAAGCAATTTCCTCTCCCTTTCTTTTCTAGCTTCCTCTTTTCCTTCTCTCGTTCTTTCTCTCTTTCTCTCTTTCCTTGCTTACTCTCTTTCTCTTTCTTTTTTTCTCCCATGTACTGCAGACAACTAGGACCCTAGTGGCCAAGGTCTCCGTCTTTCCCTTTGTTTGACTCCACCTCAAGAATCAATTTAATTCTTTACTAAACTTAGGGAAAAGAGAAATTTAAAAATTTACCAAAAACAATGATATTTGCAAAGCAGAGCATTTATATTTGCTCGTGCTGCCTGAAACCCCGGAACGTACACGAGCAGACTATGATAAACAGAATCACAGCTTCTATCACATATATATATACTTTGAAAAAATCCAAGCTTTCTAAAGGAAGTCCTGTTTCTGCTAGAATCCTCTATAAAGACATTTTAAGGCCCCAAAACTCTATGTCCAGTATTTTAGTGCTCAAAATACAAAAAGGACAAGACCCAAAGAAATAGACATTAGATATCCATCCTATCTCACCAGAGGTTTGCTTGTGTTCTGTCCTCTCATTAACTCTGCATCTCTTCTCTGTCTCCTGTTACTTTCTGTTTTGTGCTAGCTGTGTAACTAATACAAAAGATCACGAAGTGAAAACTGTAGAGGACAGGTATGTTACCTCTCCTGCTGGTGGACAGGTATTTTGAGGGCAAGGATGGTATTTTCCACAACACTAGGCATGATTCATTGAGTATAATAGGTTCTCAGGAAATATTTGCTAGTTTAACTTGGAAATGTCTTATGGAGAAGCTTCATGTTACATTAAGGTGAAATTTCTGAAGGAGCTGGGGTACTGTAAATTCTTACACAAGTCTATTGTCGGAGTCATGGGAACTCAGGAATCCTTCCCTGCTATCCTCCTCATGGATCACTGATCCAGAGATAAGCAGTGAATGTAAACTTGAGGGTGCGGTAAGATTGTTTTCTCACAGGATTGCAACCTAGTAGAATTCTTTGGGAAATCAATATGTGAATTTATAACAAAAACCTTCGATGTAGTAGTTTTTATCTGAGACTCCACCCCAATTAAACTATTTTTAAACTATTTTATTAAGGTGTGACTGATCCACAAAAGTATACATATCTAATGTATACAACTGGATGAGCTTGGGAAGAAACACATGCCTCTGAAACCATCACCAAATCACTGCCATAAACATGTACAAACTTCACCTCCAAACGTTTTCTCAGACCTTCTCGTATGTGAGAAATAAGTTCACCGAACATAAGGTCAACGCAGGGTCAGCTTTTAAAGTACACAGTATTGTTAACTATAGGCACTATTTCCACAGTAGATCTCTAGGACTTAGTCATCTTTCACCTTGCTGTTTGCTTCTGTAAGATTACTTTAAATTCCTCATGTATGTAGTACTGTGTAGTATTTGTACCTCTTCGGCTTATCTCATTTAGTTTAATGTCCTCCAGTTTCATCCATGTTGTTTCAAATGGCCAGATTACCTTCCTTTTAAAGACAGAAAAATATTCCATTGTATGTATTGTGTATATTATAGTTATCCATTCCTCTGTCATTGGGCATTTAGGTTGCTTCCATTTCTTAGCAATTGTGAATAATGCTGCAGTGGATGTGGGAATACAGGTGGCTCCTTAAGATTCTGAAGTGAGACTGTGTGATGGCTCTATTTTTAATTTTTTGAAGGATCTTTATACTATTTTCCATGGTGACCATATCACTTTACATTCTCACCAATGTGTACAGGGATTTCCTTTTCTCCACATCCTTCTCAATACTTCTTCCCTTAAAAAGAATTCTAATAGGGTTGATATTTCACAATGGTTTTGATTTGCATTTCCCTATTGATCAGTAAACGTGAGAACATTTTCATATACCTGTTGGCCACTGCTGTCTCTTCAGATATATCTCCATTCAGTTGCCCATTTTTAATTGGTGACTTGGGGTTTTGTTGTTATTAATGTTATTGTTTATGTTTTTGCTACTGAGCGAGGGGTTTCTGACATGTTTTAGATGCTAACTCTTTACTAGATACGTGGCTTGCAAATGTTTTCACCCAGTGCATAGGCTCCCTTTGGATTGTATTGTTTCTTTGGCTGGACAGAAGATTTTAGGTTGCTCTAATCCCCCTTGTCTATTTTTGCTTTTGCTGCCTATGCTTTTGGTATCACGCCCAAGAAATCATCGCCAAGATCAGCATTAGGAGGCTTCCCCCCATGTTTTCTTTCTGGAATTTTACATCTTACATTCAAGCCTTTAATCCATTTTGAGTTGATTTTGTGTATGTGATGTAAGATAAGGCCCACCAATGAGTTTATCTATCTATCTATCTATCTATCTATCTATGTATCCATCCATCCATCCATCCAGCTATCTATTTACTTATTTGCGGGGCGGGGGGGGTACTAGAATTGAACCCAGAGCGTTTGCACTGAGATATAGCTCCAACCCTTGTGTTGTTGTTTTGGTTTTGGTTTTGGTTTTGAGACAGGGTCTTGCTAAGTTGCTAAACTGTAGAAGCCGGACTTGGACTTGCTATGTTCTTGCCTCAGCCCCCTGCAGCACTGAGAGTCCAGGTGTGCCTCCACACCTAGCTCTGAAATAATTTAAATATTGAAAAAATGTACATTTATCTCTGCCTAATTTAAAGTAGTCAAACATTGGAAACAATCTAAGCAGCCAACAAGAGAATGATTAATAAATTGTTGGCCAATTCAAAATAACCTGTTGCATTATGATTGGGCAGGGGCCAAAGAAGTCCTTCCAAAGAGGAGACCGGGATTCTGACTGGGCCCAGGTGAGTTCTTGACTTACTATGACAGAAAAGCACTGCAGCACACAGCAGTGAGAGGAATAGGTTGATTTACTGGGCACACTTAGTACAAGAGAGTAAGGAAGGGCCTCAGCTTGAGGAGCTGGCGGGACACAGCTCTGATGAAGATCAGGCTGACACATTTAAAAAGGAATCAGAGCTGGGTGTGATGGGGCATACCTGTAATCCTAGCACTCGGGAAGCTGAGGCAGGAGGATTGTTGCGAGTTCATAGCCTGGGCTACAAAGTGAGCTCAAGGCAGCCTGAACTACTGCATAGCAAGACCCTGTTTCAAAAAGACAAAGAAAAAAAAAGGAGTCAGGCCAGGATTTAAAGGATTGCTGACTTTGGCTAGGGTCTGGTTGATCAGCACCTCAGCTCTGGTTTTGGAGGGTGGTTCTGGAAGCGTCCTTGCACTGGAGGAGAATCCAGTCTCCATGAGCTGATCATTCCCTGTGGCGCAGTCTCAGTTTTTTAGAGTCTCTGCTGGAATCCAAAATGACCGCAGGTTCAGGGCAATGACCTGAGACTACTGGTGTTGAATGTCCCTGCGAACCTTATCTTGATGTCCTCAGTCTTGAAGGGGGATGAGATCGGTGATATAAACTTAAGGCTACACCCTGTGTTAACAGATTTTAGACAAACACTCCCTAAACGATGAGCATGCCCATATGCTGCGCTGAAAAGGACCTGATCCAAAGTCTTAAAATAGTAAATGAGATGAATACAAAAGAGGGCAGAGACGACAACCTTTACTCCGCTTTTAGTCTCTGTAGGCCCAACTGAAGAGTCTTTGTTTTTATTAAAAGCAGGTTTTAAGCTCCCAAACACCTCAGAATAAAACACAGATCAAGCTTTTAATAAGTAACAACTGGCAATTTGCCCTCTGTCCTATCTGAGATGACCCCAACAGTTTTATTTTATCATCCAGCTTATTCTTGGCAATGCTATGGTGAGAGTACCCTGGCTTTACTGATGCGCCTGTTTTGGGAGGTTGGTAAGATTGCTTGGGAGAGTGAGGAGGGACGGAAGACATACACCATGCCTTTAATGCACCACAGGTCTTGAGCTGGGGCCCAGGGGTGTTCCTGCCCCTTCTCCCCACAGAGGTCTCCGTCTCAGTATGATTATTTTAAGGGTTTTTATTCACGTAAGAATGTCCACAATATAATACATAAAAAATATGAGCGAAAAAGTTGAGAGAGAATATAACAGGAAATGGCCCCCCAGCCAGTATATTTCAGTTAGCTGTCTGGGTCATAGTTCCTGTTCCACTTCCTGCTTCTTTTGTCTCTTAGAAATAGCTGGTCACTGTGAAGCATAGCTGGTCACTATGATACACATTGTATAAGCCAATCCCCAATTGACAAGCCATTCTGCCTCTGTACTTCCTGCTTGCTTATCTCAGAAAAGGCCTAGCCCACCAGAGATCAGGGCCTGATATTTAGGGAGTGATCCAGTTCAGTGCCTATCAACATAAATAAATCTGCCTCCAAGTCCTGGACATCATTTTGGTGTTTCTATTTGCTGTAGCAAGAACACAGCAAAATCTGATGGTCACTTTTATTGATTTTTTAATTAGATTTTATTGGTACATTTTAGATCTACATAACGATCACACTCATCATAGAGAATTTGTACCTGTATGTGATATAACTTAGGCTTTTCCCATCTCCCACCCTCCCTCAACCTCTCCTCCCTTCCCCATTCACAAAGCTTTGTTTCCATGTTTTCCTTCCTTTCTCTGAATGGTCACTTTTGATGCTTCAGTTAGAAGTGATTTTTTCCCCTCTATTTTATCCATTACTGTATAGTTTTCAAGTTTACTTAATGTCAATGAAATCCATATTAGTATGCAATAGATGATTTTGACAATATTTTTTCTTCTTAGAGCCAAATCTGATAACCAAGACTTAGGGCAAAATTCAAATGTCTAGAAAGCTGAGCAGCCCTAGATTATTATGTGTGTGTGGAGGAGCGGGAGAAATAGGTGGCTAACCATATGACAATTCAGCATCTTCATTTTGAGCAACAGGCCGAAATGCCAAGCTTTCTGTGGCTGGATAAATGAGGACTGGTAAGAGGCAAATTCCAAAGTCAAAAGTGTCCCAAACATTCACACAGAGGTTATATGCACTGTACTGATGTTTAATAATGGGTTTGATAAAAGAATAAATGTTAGCTTTCTTGGGAAAACTATAGTCAATAAAAATAGTGGGACTGGGCCATGGGTCTATTTACATTACGATGTGAAATGTACTCCAGAAAAAATTATGAATCATAATACTTCCCCATGATAAAACTTGGATTACTTTTCTTCCCAGTGGATTTTTAAAGTAGTCAGTTTTGTTTTGGGTATATTGTATTTCCAACACAATTCATTGCTCTTAAAGATGAATGCTTGTGGAATGTATTTGCCTGCCAGAAAGACAGTGAGACACGTTGCCATGAATCCCCTTGCCATCCTCCCCCTCGCCTTGAACACACTGACCTCTGCATTCCTGCCACTTTCTGACGTTCTAGAGGCCCTCTTTCCTGAGTGTCTTCGGTCCCACTGTTGTGGTTGCCTTGATGTCCTGCACGGATTCAAAACACTCACTTTTCATGGCTGTTTTGATGGTGGGGAAGAACCAGAAGTTGCTCAGTGCCAGATCGCATGAATGTCTGACACACACAGAGTAGCATTTTCATGGGTAGCCTTTGCACTGGGTAGCTCTCAGCAACAGCATTCACTGTTTTTGTCTTTGTCTTTTACTGTACATCACAAAGACACTCATGTAAAGATTTTCGGGGGTTGTAGAAGAAAACAGCAAGCAGAAAACGAATGCAGTCTGGGGAAGTCTAGACATTGCTGTATAGCAGCGTCACGGCTCTCTCACTGTCCTTCCAGGGGCTGGAATGGGAACAAGCGCTAATGCGCTCCAGAAAGCTTTGCGTGCAGCAGGCAATCGATCAAGGCTAAGTGGATTAAAAGCGTAAGGGGTTCGTGTTTCACTTGATCAGAATATTTGTTCATTAGAACTTTGCTTCAGGGGGGCTCCTTTTTTCTAAGCAACAGCAATTTAAAGGGTAGTAGTTAAAGAGTTAAAAATCGTAGAAAACCCGAGAAAGGTATAAACAGTCTTTTCCTAGAGGATTTGCCGTTTAAAACCACAACTGCTTTTAAGGCCAGGTATCCTTGGTGGCTGCTGCCTGTGAAGGTGTAGGAGCTTCGGTGAATGGGTTCAAGAGCTCCCTGAGGGCATGGCTTGTAGCTTTCCACTCATTATGGAATCAGCTTTAAGAGCCAGTCCTCGCTTGAGCCCATTACAAGGTCAGAGAAAGAGGGAAAGAGGAGGCGGGAGAGGGGGAGTGGGAGAAAGGCATAAGAGGTAGGAGGATCAAAAGAGTATACATTAGAAGACATTCAAGGACTCTAACTTTTTAAATTTAAATTCATGCCTCTTTCAGCTATGCAAAGAGGAGCCAGAAAACATACTGAAAGCCAGTAAGGTTGAGGAAAGCGATATCAGATAAGATTGAATGAAATTTCCTGCGCAGTATCCTTAGACTATAAGAGATATGATAAACCAGGCATGGTGGTACACACCTGTCATCTCAGCATTCTGGGAGACTGAGGCAGGAACGTCAAAATTTCAAACTCAGCTTGGGCAAGTTAGTGACTTAGGAAGACTGTCTCAAAATAAATTATAAACAAGGCTGGGGATATGGCAGTGTGAAGGCCTTGAGTTCAAGCCCCGGTACCAAAAAAAAAGATATGTGACAAAGTTCCAGTTTTTTCAGAGTTGGTTTCAAAAGGATCTTTCTTCCATTACTTATTCTGAATTTTCTTGCACCCATCCCCTAAGTCCCATGCAAAAATGCAGTGGTTGTCAGAACTGTTCCTACAAGTTCCAAATCACCTTTAACTTAATCAAGTAATGCTGTACAGAAAGAAGAAGGCTATCGGTGCCAGAGAAACCTCAGTGTGGTCTCTACTTCGTGACTTTCTGGCTGTGTATTTGAGCGCAGCTGCTTGATCTGGAGTGTCCTCAAGTGGACGAATGCTGCCCACTTGTAAGGACTGTGGTACATAGTATCCTGCTTGCTGATGTTTGCGTCCACAGGGTGCAATGTGGCTGTTCTCACACCTTCAACAAATCGTATGTTCTAGGCTTTTTGCCTGCTGGCTAATAGGGTTCTTCCCTTGACAATCAAGGTAGAAAGATGCAGTATAACAAATAAGCCTAAGCACAGAAAGAAAGAAAGAGAGAGAGAGAGAGAGAGAGAGAGAGAACACCAATAAACAGCATTAGGAAGCCAAAGAAGGAGAGGTCATAGGAGAGACACTCTCCAGCCCTCTGCACTTTTGAGCCTCCCTCCCTCGGTCTGGGACAGAGGCAGTGGAACTCTCCATCAATGCACTCACTCAACAGACTAGAGCCGTCAGTGCACAGACAGGTTTCAGAATGCAGTGATGGGATGAAGGAAACATTGAAGTTTCTTTCAAGACTGTAATTCTACTATTCCTTCGCTTTCCTAAAGTAGGCCTAACAGATCATGTGAGGTTTTGATTTTATAACTCATATTTCTCAGCCCAGAATTTTATACTGGGTTAGAAGTGCTTGGGAAATTTTTTTTTTTTTTAATCTTGCTTCAAAGGAAACTGAACAGTCCAGCTGGGCACACATGTCCTTCTTTCTTTCTGACTGGTCTTGGTCTCATACAGGCTTGAAACACTATGCAAGGGTCTGGCAGTGTTTGCGGGCGTGTGCTCCTACCTGAACAAGGGCGCCCACTCATCCTGCAACACTCATGCCCGGTCCTGTGCGCTGCCTCTCCCAGCTCCTTCCCCTGGAAGCTCTTCCTTGCACCAGAGGGAGCACAGCTTTCCACCTCTCAGACTTGTTTCTGGCTTTTTATTCTAGTAAAATAAGTCCATCTTGCTTTCCCAAAATATTTAAACTTGGGGTTCCCCTCTGCTGTCAGAAGAACAAATTATACTTAGAATATCAAAGGTGGAAGCCAAGTGTTTATTTTTGTGGATGTGTCTGTGAGTGTTCTGTGGTTGACTTCTTTAGACTACAGTTAGATCTGAAGTCCAAAGTGGCCTCAGCTCCCCAAAGACCTTGCGGCCTTATTTTGCTCCAAGAGCCAATGCCATGGCAATATCATGTTTGCTTGTTACAGGGCTTTCCACAGAGGCCAATCTATTCTGGCAAGGCTTAGCAGGCATGAAATTTGAAGTAACACTACAGTATTTCTACCATTAGATTCTGAGAGCTTTTATTCAATAAATCTGGATGTGATAGTGAATCCCTATTGTGTAGATCAGGGGAAATATATTTGACATACTTTTAAAAATGTTGGATAAATTACATTTGCATTTAAGGTAAAATAATTGCTTCTGATGTGCCAAGTCATCTTTTATTGTACCTTATAAGCACTTTGGTGCATGCAGCTTGCCCTTACTGCCCTCACCCAGTAAATCCAGACAATATAAACTGATGAAGAAGGCATGCTGCCCGGTGTGTGGTGCCTGCAGATGCTCACAGCACTGTGGTGTATCGTAACCCCTACTATACAACAGGAAAACTGGAGGCTTTGAAGGTGTATCTGGGAGCCAGGATTTCTTAATTTAAAACTGCAACTGAACCAAGTCTTCAATTTTTCCTAGGTCAAGTGGTGAAGATCAGAACATCCTCACAGTGTTACTGTGAAGGTTAAGCATAAATTGTGCATGGATATGCCATGCTCAGTAATTATCACATAACAGGTTCTCATTGTGTTTCAAATTTGTGAAATCTGACTCTATTGAATGTTTAAGAACATGCTGAAGAATGAGTATGAGACATTTCTTAGATGATAAAACTTGAAGAAAGAAATCAGGAAGAATGTAGTTCTAGGGTAGGGTGGAAGTTGGCAGTAGCTCACAGGTAAATTGGGACTGAAAGAAGTAAGCAAGCTTGGCAGGACTCGCCAGTGAGTCCCAGTAAAAGATTTTAGGGATCTGTGAATCTGCAGACTTGGTGAAACAATTTTCAGTAGAACTAATTAATAAACTATAAAAATGTATGGATGCTATTGTGACTAACTAAAATAAATTTAAAAGTATTTCTGACTTCCTGATAGCCGAATGCAAGGACACTAAAAAAGTAAGACTACCGTTTATACTAGGGTACCGGTGTAGATATTCCAAGAAATGGAAACCAGGGTCAGCTGGTAACAGCTGAGGGACTGACTGAAAAGGCTGATATAAAACCTGCTGTCTTGGCTTGAAAGCTTCTTCGAGTCAAATTATGACTGTTGGCGTGTTTCCTAGTCAGCCCAATAACATGTTTCCATAATAACATGCACAAAGTGTGACCTTTACATACTTACATGTGAAAAATTTTAATCTCCCCCATACCAATGATGTCATGTCAATTATCAGACACACACAGGTCTACTTGTAAAACGGAGGCCAAAAATGGTCTTTAGACAGAAGACAATTCTCTGATGATTCAGACAAACTGGTCTGACAGACCAAAATAATAATGTAATGGACAGGTAAAGAAGTCCACAACCCTGAAGAGAAATCCCCCTTCACATTGTTCTCCCTGCCTCTGGCGAAGAGTAAGCCCCTCAATAAATGTTAATTTCCTTCCTTCACCTGTCTTTTCACCCTCTGTCACTCAGCCTCTCTTCCCCACCTCTCTCTCTCTCCCTATCTCTCTCATTAGCCAGGATCTTATTGTTGCATGTCTACATCAAGGGTAGCTGTCTAATCTCATTGTTGTCAGTGAATATAATCTACAGCCTCAGATGTAAATTTCAGGTACATAATGTACCGTGTCTTCTATATGTGCAACCTATGGCCCGCCTTTTTTTTTTTTTTTTGGTTTTTCCCTCTTTTTTGTGTTATAATGAGAACATTTTAAAGGAAGTTTTGTTATTCATATTAAATAAGTATATTAAAAATTGTATGTAATATGTGGCCCTTAATAATATTTCTTTACTCAAAAGTAATAAGGGCAAAGAAAAGGTGAATCACACCTTGGACATGCCTGTGTGAGAGTCTACTTTTCTAGCTGCAAAATACAGAGGTAGGCTCCACTAGTGCATCTGAGCTAGAAAGCTGCTAGTCTATTTTGCAGAGGCCCTAGCAGACCTTTCAGCTCCTGGGTGGGAGCTGAAAGGAGGTCTTGAAAGTCTACAGCTATGGACTCTATCATCACGTGTGATTCTGTCCCCAGGTCTGCTCTCTTCTCATTAGGTATGGAAAAGAATTGCTGTCCCTCAAAACTGAAAACCTCTTTAATAGGATGTGTCTCTATGTTAGCAAGGAGGGAGTGGCCCACATAAGTTATGGAAGATGCTAGCATTCATTTGGTTCCTGCTACTAACATACACATTAATTTGCTATTAAATGGAGAGACTATGCAGCCTGCAGGAATGATGGCTGTGAGACAGAGGTCATCGGCAGCACACTGACATAGCAACCTGCGAGAGCAAGCAGGCAGTTGAAACTTGGGACATAAAAGGTAAAAAATAAATCAGGCTGCCAATTAATCGGGCAAGGTGCTGTGATCCCTCAGGTAAGAAGGTGGGTTGTATGAGCCAATTAGATGAGACTAATGCAAGCAAAAGATGGAGACATCTGACTGAAAACTGACCCTAAACCTTATTATCTCTTCACTCTGAGGCATTCCCCTAGAGGGATTCATACCACGTTGTTAAGCATATTTTGGACTGTGTACAAACTTGTGCCTGCACAGTAACTAAACTCCACCCTATCTAACATACCCTGCCCTTTCTGGAAAAACCTATGAATAGTGGATTCCTCTAATACTGTAATAGCAATCAGAAATACCAAAACAACACCCAGGGTTTGGAGGCAGATTTATTCACATCAATAGGCACTGATTGGGATCACTCCCAAAATATCAGGCCTGATCTCTGGTGGTCTAGGGCTTTATATGATGCACAAGCAGGAGTACAAAGGGAGTATAAAGGTGAGACAGAACAGCCTGGCAGTTCTGATTAGCTAGCGGGTGACAGCATTGGTTTCAAGGGCAGATTAATGATCGTCAGTTCATGAAGCTTGGTACAGTGGTACAAACAGGCATCCTGCATGTTCAATTATACTCTCATGGTTATAGGAGTCAAGAAAATAACTACAAAGACATGAAGTAATTACAGAGCTAGGCAGTTTCAAAAGAGCAAATGTTTAAAAGAACAATTTCTTTTGCATAGTTTTCCTCTTTCAAGATCTCTTGGAAGTGGAATGTAGCCTGTTAGGTGCTTCTCCAGCTCTGCAGGAGCAGGCTGGCTGCGGAGTGGCCTCCTTCTTTGCCTCTTTCCGGGGCCGCCTATAGGACAGATAGCTTTGTTTCTTTCCTAGAATAAACTTATCCTGTAAATGTGCACCGTTGCCTCAGCTTTAATTTCCATTATCACTGAAGCAAGAAATTCTGCTAGCCCATAATGGGTTAAAAACATGGTCCGTACTTTTTTAGTCCTCAGTGGACCAAACTTCATGACCAAGAATAACTGGACATTGTAGAAGCCTCTCTTAAACTCCAAACAGACTGGATGAGAGGCTACAGGAAGAAAGAGAAGAACTCAAGGATTACATACATTTTTCGGAAGAAGTTACAAAACATACCTAACACTGTATTAGACAAAGTAAACCTTGAGACTCTGCTGATGCCTTCTTTCTCTGTTGCCTCAGATCCTTATTGTAGTGTTACTATCTCAAGCTTAGTTCTAGGTCCTAGACAGGAACAACAAGCAAGACAGACATGCCCACTTCCCTCCTGTACCTAGCTTCTTTTTTTTTTTTTTTTTTTTTTGAGCCTGTGTAGTACAGGCTACCCTTGAACTCACTATGTAATCCAGGCTGCCTTCAATCTTGTAGTGATCTTCTTGCTTCAGCCTCCCAAGTGCCGTGATTCTAGGCGTGCTCCACCATGCTCAGCCTAACATTCTTTCTGGTCATTTCCACACATGCACTGCCTGAGGAGAGACGACCGGACCCCATGGGCAAACCAACCCCTAAAGGTGGAAAGATCTTCCTTCAACACACTGTGTAGCTTTGAAGAAGCAGGGGATCTCAGAATCTCAGAAGGCAGAAGTGATCCATCAGCCAGCAGACCCAGGAACTGATGCTATCAAATGAGAGTTATCCACAGGAATGCCTCTGGGCTTTTTTCTTGGATAACGGTCACAACTCCATTTAGCCGAGAGTTTGTATTATTTTATTTTTACTTTTAATTTTTAAAAAAATTTCCCTCACACAATAGGATCTTTTACCACCAGCTCTATAGAAAAATCTGGTATATCAGGATAGCTTTACTATAATAGTTCAAGGAATAAATGGATGGAGAAGTTTCAGGGGTTTGTTTTTGTTTTGTTTTATTTGTTTGTTTTTCCATTCCTCTGCTGAAACCTACGGCGGCCTTTGAGCAGGCTGCACCCATGCATTCGGGAAGGGGGTGGTCACAGCACAGAGCAGCTTTGCCTCAGCCAAGGTGGGAACGGCGAGGAGGTGGACCATTTAGGACTGCAGCTTCCACGTGCTGAGTCACAAAGCCTTCCCTCCCAAACATCTGCAAAGTGAACCTGGAAGAGTTTATGGAGTGGGGGGCAAGTGCATGCCTAGGACTCCTAATTAGATAAGAAAATCTATGGAGTGCCAAGGAAGAGTGTGTTGGCTGAAAGGGTGGAGACTTGAGAAAGTGGGACAGGGCAGGTGGAAGACACAGCAGTTGAAGAAATACAGGCTGTGCTACATGTCCGGTTAAACGGTTTAAGCTCCTGTCAGGGGTGTTACTCTCTTCAGCAGATCATCTGAAGATTTACAGTGGAAACAGTGGCACTCATCCAACTTTGGCATTTGGTCAGGAGGGTACAACAAGACAAGAAGACAGGAAAGTCAAGGACACGGAATGAGAAGGAACCAGCAATGGGCAGTAGATGTCAATCTGAAGAGGAAGGAATGAAGACAGAAACTGGAGGAGACAGACATTAGGAAATCTTGAGCTGCGGGGCTTGGGGATGATGAGGACTGACAGATTAAGAGGAACTGATTAAAAGCTATTCTCAGAGTCTGACGTCTGAAAAATGTTACCAAAGCGGAACAAGTTCACAGGAAGGCAAGTACAGGGTGTGTGTGCAGGAATAAATGTCTGAAGGGGCAGAGGTCACTGGCAAAGAAGTACACAGGGCATCAGGCATGAGTCTGATGTCACTCTGAGCAATGGGTGGAGGACCGAGAGAGTGCCAGAGGCCGAGAGAGTGCCAGAGGCATCAGTGAATCAAGAGAACAGAGCAGAGGCCCACAGCTGGCAGCAAGCAAAAGCCCAGGAACAGTGTCTCTCCGTAAAAAGACTCCAGACGAGGAGGGCATCTTTTTACCAGTGGGTGAAGGAGAAATTACCTGAAATTACCAAAGGTGGAACAAAGAGGTTTTTTTCTTTTTTTTTCTTTTAACCTAATAGAAACCACAGAATTGGAGAGACTGGTTCATATGTTAAGCTTCTTTTAGAAAACTTTAAATAGGAAGTGCATTAGCATGTTTTCTTGGGCAGCTACATTGTCCTCTTGCTTGCATATCATCCGTAAGTGGCGTGTCTGCCCTTGGAGCATGTGCCGGCTTTAGATGCTCACTTGTCTGCTCTCTGCCTCAGAGCTGGTGCGTTAGTCTGTACCATAGTTAATGTGATGACAGGGGATATAATGCACCCCCCCACCCTATGACTCATACATCCTAGGAAAGACTGAGAGACATTGACTCACTTATTTACAACTCAGTGAACTGTGAATTTACTATAAACTCATGAGATTGCGGCAGTTGTGTACACAATCCCTGAGACAGATTGACAATGACAGGAAATAAAACTGAATCAACACTCTGTTCTTAACAGCTTCTCATTCCTCAGTTGAGTTTGCCATTTACATCACACACTGCATTAGTTGCTAGAGATACAAAGATGATTAATCCCTAATCTTTGTCCTTGAGAGGCCATGGTCTAGTGGCATATGGAAATAATTACAGGCCATTGTTAAATGCTGTATTATATATTGTCTGTGGGAAGGTCACGACAGGCTTCATGAAACAGACAAGTGGTACTCTGCACCCTGAAACAAGGGCCGTTAGGCAAATATGCACAGGAAAGGCATCTTAGCGGAACGGCAGTTGAAGTAAAGACACCATAGAACACAGGAAAGAAGAACCACCATAGCCAGGATTTAGCGTGGGCACCTGAGGGAAGAAGCAGATGGTACACATGGGGAGGTAAGGAGGGAGCAGACCCCAACGGCTGCAGACGCTGTGAAACGGAGCTTCGGGCCTGTAGAAATCAAAGCAATGTGGGGTTTAAAGTGCGTCCTTTGTGGTAACGTTAGCAACATGAATTGAATTAGGGATCAAGTAAGGTAAGGGTGGGGCGTATTCAAGGCCAGAGTACATGGAGATCACTATTACAAAAGACCAGGAAATAAAAAGGTGGTGCTGGAGGTTAAAAGAGAGAGAAATAGGAAGTGTTTAGAAAATTGAATTCACAGGGCTTAAAAATATCACAGGTTTGCTGAGAGCTGGGGAAGGTAGAGCAGTGCTAGAATGACTCCAGGAACCTGATACCCTTGATTATGGACACACTGAAAGAAACAGACCTCTGGGGGGGCGGTGCACAGCGCTTAGTTAAGGAGGGAGATAGAAATGTCATTTTCAAGGGCAGATCTGAGAGCTCTCAGTGGTGGTGTCTTTTGAGTAGTCAGTTATGTGAGTGAAACAGCAGAGAACTCAGCTGAGAGCGCAGCCTCTAAGTCAGTAGTCAGTCATCTGCCAAGGCCATGCGAGAAGGTGATCACCTGCAGCTGTGGCTGGGGGCTGTTTGTATCAGTGAAAGCTCTAAAAATTTCGCCATCACTGCCCTAGAGGGAAAGCACAGATGTTCACATGACTAATGCTGCGCGTCCATGTAGCAGACACGAACGCGGCTGGTTTTTTAACCTTTAAATGCCTTCCTGCTACTTTGAAAATTCACACAAACAGGTCCAAAATGGATGCTACCTGTTGCGTCAGTGCACAACTGACATGGGTGAAATACAACAGGAAGAGATGGTGAATGTGAACCCTCTATATCCAGACGAAAGTGCTCCTACACCACTACCCTGAGAATACACACCCTGAGCACTGTCAGATGTTCTGACTGTAAACTATAGACCTGTTGTTTTATAGGAAAATTTCAGGTCATGAAAACTTTGTGCCTTAATTCATTTATTCAATAGTGTTTATTGAGCACCTACTCTGTGCCAGCTGCTATTCTGGGATCTGGATATTTTACAGTGAACAAAACAAAGTCCCTTTCTGGGATGAAGCACGCATTCAGCTGTAGGGACACCTGCTATAATAGTGAGAAAACATATGCTAGGTGGAAAGGTATATGGTACACAATGCTATATAATAGATAATGTCAGGGTGGGCTGTGACACCAAGTACGGCGGCAAACAAAGGCCTTAACTGAGAAAGAAAGACTTGAGTAAAGGCCTTGGGGAAGCAAAGAAATGAGCCTCCCAAATATCTTCTTCAATATTCACATAGAAAGAAAATATCAGCCGTGTCCCTAAGTAGAACTTTGGCCAGTGAGCTCAAAAACCCCAGTGTAGCCCAGACACTGACGCCTAGACAGCCTGGGGAGAAAACGTCAGAGAAGTCGGGGGAAGAGACACTGTGTGAGCATCTGAGCTGACACCCTGTTGAAGCCTCTGGTACCTCCTCAGCTGAGGCACAACCTGTGCTGGCTATGCCGAGAGCACACCGAGGAGGAAGCCTATGCTGCGGACATCCAGTAAGCTCTGGGAGACAGGACTGGCAGACAGGGTCAGATCTGGGCTATGTTTTAAAGGTAGGGACACTAGTGTTTGCTTCTGGACTCCAGGTAGAATGTGAGAGAAAGTGAGACACCAGGCACGACAGGTAGGATTTGGGCCTGAACTGAAGTAAGAATGCAGCGGTCACTAATTCAGATGAGGAAAGCTATGATGTCAGAGGATGGTGGAAAACAAGCACTCTTTTCTTACATTAGCTTTTAAATGTCCCTTAGTTCTCCAAGCGCAGCTGCCAAGTAGGTAGTTCTAATCTATGTTTCGAACTCAGGACAGTGAGTCCGGGTGGATGTACACCGTGTGGTGTCACAGCACTCGATGGCTGGGCGTTACCAGAAAAACGAATGGAAGAAGCGAGCAAGTCAAAGGAATGAGTACTGAGAACGTGGGGAGATGAGGAAGAACTGGCAAAGCCGACTGAGAAGGTGCAATCAGTAAAGCAGGAGAAGGAAGTGGTCCGCGGGGACACACAGTGCTGCCCACCCCAAGAAATGAGCGTTCGTCGTTGTGTGGCTGGAGGGAGGATGGGGTGCAAAAGCCTCACTGGATCAGTTTCAAAAAGGACTGGGAAAATTAGAACTGATAGGTTATATGAACCTTAGGAAGAATTCTGGAGCTGGGGATGTAGCTCAGTGGAATAAGCGCCTGCCTAGCAAGCGCAGGGTCCTGAGTTCAATCCCCAGTACGCCAAAAAAAAAAAAAACAAGGAAGAATTCTAAGGAAAACGAGAAAATGAGTCAGTGACCAAATGCAGAAGTAGGCCCAAACAGGGTGTTTGTTTTCTCTGAAGATCAGAAAAGCATCTGCACGAAAGATCCAATGGAAAGAAAAAACTGATGGTGCCGGTGACACAACTGCTGGGACACCATCCTGGAGTAGGGAAGATGGGAGAGGGCGCAGAGCCTGAGGGCAGGGGCGGGAGCTGAGGCAGTGGCTTCCCCATCTTGTGGCTTCCCCATCTTCCGGCTTCAGCATGCAGGCCGCCAGTCTGACCCTCGGTGTATCTGCTCACCCTGAAAGCACACGAGGTGTGTGGATCCTTCTTCACAAAGGGGAGGCTTATTTTAAAAACACTGAATCCCTAGCCATATTCAAGGTAAATGTTTAACTAAAAGGTACTACCCATAATTGGTAGGACTTCAAGAAAATCATGTGCATTGGAAATGATCAGTAGATTTTTGAGTTTGGAATGAAGAAATAAAAACTAAATTGATTTCAAATTGCATCAACCATATTAGAACTGCAGAAGATTTAACATTCTGGTGTGAGTCTAAAAGGAATAAACAGCTACTTCTTTTTAGCTATAGTTAAAACCACTGACATCTCTCAAGTAATCCCATTTGTCTGATAACTTCTCAGAAAAATTATCTTTGGAAATCCTTTTTAAAAAGTAAGAGTCCATTCACATATTTGAATGGTGAAAACTTTCTTTGTCGTATAGGACTTCAGCTAGAAATTAATACATGAGTGCTTCATGTATGTGTTGAAGGCCTGCAATCCTTGACAAGATCCTTTTTCTAAAGATCAGAAACATCTGCTTCAGGGAGGAAGGAAGGTTACCTAGGGATCAGCATGACCCAGAGCTTAACATACAGGAAGCGCCACTATCAGTGATCTTAGCTCAAGGCACAAACTAGGGGCATGAGAAACAATTCTTAAATCAGCACATAAAAATGAGTCCTCCCTGCTCTCAGAAGCACTGCTGTCTCTGTCAGGACTTGGCCCTTAAATGAGCATTTTGACAAGGGATATTATTAAAAACCATGAGTTGAACCTGGATGATTTTCTTTTATAAATTCCAAGCTAACTGGCTTTTAGAGGACAAGTTTTGATGCATTCCATTGCATTTTAGATGGCAGTTTGGGATAAGAAGAGCTCGTTCTTAAGGCCTTTCAAAGGGAAAGAGCTGACACACAGTTTGCTTTATTTGTTGGCTATTTCTATCCTAGGGAAAAAGATCTTTCAACTTATGCTTCAGCTTTCTGTTTTTCATTAACGTATCCAGACTTTGCAACATTCCTAGCCACCAGAGGCTAAATAAATACTGGCTTGCGAAGGAATCTCTGCCCTTTTGGTCACAGTATGGAGCACCATGTGACAATATATGCCTTGTGTTTAGATGATCTCCCAAAGCCTCGTGTGGTCATAGGTTTTTTGAAGGAGGCTGGATCCAGAATCTGTAATTGATTTAAGGGTGTGTGATTACTAAATTGGTCCACTGATTGGCTTGGTACTGCCCTAATCCTACTATCCTAGATAAAGTATAAAAGGGACAGACAGATGTTGTTAAGATCTCCTGTTACTTTGCTACCTTCTGCCTGCCATGAATATTTCTCCTCTGTGAGCCTGTCTGCCACGCCATCCTGCCTTGGAGCTTGCCATTATGGACTGAAACCTCTACAAACTGTGAGCCAAATAAACCTTTCCCTGTTTAATTTTGGGTGTCATGTATTTTGTCTCAGCGATGAGAAAAGTAACTGAGACAGAATCTGGTACCAGCAAAGTGGGGTTATTGCTGTGACTATACCTGACCATGTGGTTTAGGAGCCTTTGGGAATGGCTTGTGGGAAGAGCTTGAAAAGGCTCAGAGATGTTGCCTGAAAGAGTAGAGCCCTAGGCTGTTCTGTATGGGAGACTCTGCTCAGAGCTCAGAAGACCAGAAGGCTGATAGAAATCCTGCTGCTAAAGACCAGGCCTGGGAAGTTTCTGCTGAGAAGGACTGCATCAGCTGTTGAACTCCAGATAATGCATGTTATGCCTTGGCAGAAAGTTTTTCTGCATTTTACTTGTGTCCAGAGACTGTCTGCGACTGAGATTAAGAGTGGCTGAGTAATTAATCTGGCGGAAGAAATTTCAAGGTAGTCTAATGTTGAGGTGGTGGCATGGCTACTGTTGGGGGTTTTTAGCCAGATTTAGGTTGAGAATCGAGTGCAAAGAGCCCAGCAGAATGATTTTAAATGTTTTGAGTTTGGCCAGAAAGGAAGTTCTAGCAAAATGGTGGACTGCAAAGATAGAGCAGAGGAGATCATGATTGCTGAGCTGACATAGGAAAACAGAAATGACGGCCAGAAGGCATCACCAGTAGCCACAGAACTCCACCCTTTACAGCCTCAAAATTGCAAAAGTAAAAGACTGCATTTTGGTAAGAGAGCCCTAGAGCACTGTGTTTCAGAATATTGGCAGCCTAATGAAGTTATTCCTCCATATTTGGTTCATAGGCACTGGACTCCTACAGCTAAGAGAGAAGAAAGCCTGGCTACTGCTCCAGCTGGCAGCAGACCTTGACATCATCCACATGGTGCTGGTTGTAGGTGCATGCAGAATGCAAGAGTTGTGCAGTCAGGCAGGCTTCTACCCAGATTTCAGAAGAAGGCCTGGGAGGCCAGGCAGTGTACCCCAACAGAGCAGTGTGTGAGCTGTGAGTGTGAGGCCAAAGGTACAGTGGAGACCCCAGAAGTCTGGAAAAGCCGGGAGCTTGGATCATCTCAAGAAAACTACAAGGAGCAGACAGAGCCAGCCCCAGAGAGAAGCCATGGGAGCTACAACCACCAGCAGTGCCATATGAGTGGAGCCACCCAAGCCTTTTGGAGTTCACATCTTGCCACAGTTTGCCTTGGATGCTGGACATGGACCTACAGGACTTAATGTTTTCCCTGCTGGATTTTAGAGTTACTTTGATCCCATTCTTTTGTATCCCCTAACTTGTACCTTTTGGGATGGAAACGTCTGCCTTGTGTCACTGAATATTGGAAGTGTTTAACTTTCATTTGTACAAGGGCTTGCAGCTATGAGTTTGCCTTAAATCTCAGAGGAGAATTTTGACTTTGACTTTTTAGCCATACTGAAACTCATAGGAGTTTGGCAACTTTTAGAGCTAGAACACAGGAGCTGGGGGGGTCAGGGGCCGAATGGTATGGCTTGTGTTTAGATGTCCCTGCAAAGCCTCATAGGTCATAGGTTGAGCTTTCTTGAAGGGGGCTGGACCTGGAGTGTATGATTGAGTCATCGTACAATGCTGAGATTAAAGACATGTGATTACTAAATTGGCCCTCTATGAGCCAAATAAACCTCTTCCCCTTTAACACTGGGTATCAGGTATTTTGTCTCAGCAACAAGAAAAGTAACTAAGACATTTTCTTTTTCTGGTTTAAAATGATGAAATGAAAATTCACATCTATTTGTATCCTTTTAAAAAATACACTCTGTATCAATATGTAATGCAACAACTATTGTTGATTCCCTATCACCTTGTCTGTAACTCAGTTTTGATTGTACTATTCTTATGCTACTTTGTGTCTGTTTGTTAATATGTTTTTGTTTTTACTTTTAAAATAAAAGTGAAAAAAAAATAAAAAATACACTCTGCTAGAATGAAAAAAAGGCACAGAAACATCAGAAAATGACAGCTGCAGAGGTTACCAGTGCAGTGAAGGGCAAAATGCTAAAATCATGCTTCCTGGAGCCAGTCCGTTTAAGGTGTAGAACTTCTGAAAGGTTAAGCAACTGGAGGTACCAAGAACCTCTGAAAATGAGGATGTGGGATTAAACTGAAAATAAGAGGGTCTACTGAAAGTCTGCACCAAGTGGACAGATCCAAAGGGCCTTCTTATATGCATTTAGGCAGGTGTCCTCCACAGCCATAAAGCCATGCAGTCAAATTTACAACCTGATAACCCTACAGTTATACCAACCAGGAACCAGTTTCAACCACAAACACAGAACCTGCAAATAACTTTCTAGAGTCTCACTCTATAATTCTGTTTGTGTTTGAGTCAGGGTCTCACATGTAGTTCAGGCTGGCCTTGAACTCACAGCGATCCTTCTGCCTCAGCCTCCCAAATGCAAGGATTACAGATATGCACCACCATGCTCAACTGCTCCTTAATAACAAAGGAAAGTCATGGGTCAGATGGTGCTTGGGGAAGCCTCCAACATAAAAAAACAGATACTCAAGCTGATAAATGCAGATTAAAAGAAACTCAGAAAACAGATAGTGCAAACGGAAGTGTCTCATCACTAAAACAAATCCTCTGTAGTTAATAGAATTAGATACAAAATTGCACATGTGGAATGAGACTGTTATATGTCATGTGTTACACGTTATTATATAGAGAGAGGGCAGGGAAAGGTGTAGGTAAGAAAAGAATATTCATAGATTAGAGCTTATAAATATTAAAAATATCATAGCCATGAAGAAAGTTTCAATAATCACTGGATGATATAGTCAAGGGATTTTTTCAAAAAACTAAGATAAAAAATAGAGAAGGCAAAGTTTAGACACCCAACAGGCAGTTCAGGACTCAGTTTGAGTAGTAAGTCTAGAAAGGGAACACAAAGAAGCTTATCAGTAGAAAAATAGAAGACTACTTCCCGAAACTGCATGACATGAATATATAGATTGAATGGCCCAGCACAATGCATGAAGAAGGATTAACACAGGCATGGTGCAGTAAAATTTCAGAGTCCCAAGGCCAAAGAACAGAAATTATAACCTTCCGGAGAATAAAAGTGGATCAGACATAAAGAATTTGGAAGGAGGCTCTGCAAATTCTGCTACTTAGTAATTCAGGAAATAAGACAACACTAAAACAATGTCTGCAGAATTCTAAAGGGAAGGATTTCAACTTTGATTTAAACAAACTTACAATCAAGTTTGTGGGTGGAATAAAGATATTTTTAAACATTAAAAAAACTGAAACAGAAAATGTCACTCCATTACTACCCACATCATTTTCAGGATGCTAATGGAGGGCATATACCATCAAAACAGGAAACACAAAAGGAAGATGAGGGTCCCAGGGAATTCAGCAGCAACAAAGGAGGAAAAGGTAATTTTCAGGGTGACGGTGCAAGTAATTCCCAGATGACCGAATTTCAGACAAGGGCAAGGCGGTGAATACAAGGTTCTTACAAACTAGGGAGAAGGGTGAGGAGGGAGGAGAAGAGGAGAGAGGGGAGGAGGAAAGATGGAATCCATTGTTTGGGGGTCTTCGACCATGTTTGTTCTTTTTAATTAATCAAGTTTATTAGGACATTTTAAATATATAGAATACCACATTCATCATAAGGACTTTGCTAACCATGGTTTAAGGAAATGTGGTTCTGTGAACAGTTAGTGAAAAGATCATAGGAAAAATGAAACCAGCAATGGAATGAGGCAATTATCAACTGAAAGAAATATAAAAATTGTTACAAAAATGAAAATTTAATGACTATATGCTACTTTGTTAACAACATTTACATAGTACTCATAATATAAACACTGTACATTCATTTCTACATTGGAATATAACTATATTGGGCCCGTGAGGGAGGTTGATTTCATGGCACATGCCTACGAAAGGCACCCTTGGCTGAACCCTGCTTGGCGCATGCAGCAGTAGCAGGAGCATGCGCAGGAGCCTACAGGTGATTCCATCTTCATCCAGGAGCAGAGAGAGCTGGGTGGGGTCGGCTTGTTCCTTTCATAACAGCCTTCTCCAAGAACCTGTGGGAGTTACATGAGGACTACTTCCAAGAGCAGGACCCCAGCATCCTAACCCTCCCACTGGTCCCTACTACCTTAAAAATTGTAGGGCAGTGTCTGGTTGTCGCCCTGAAACTGAGCCATCAATCATGGGGTGGGGGTGGGGGTGTTCGCTCATATCCAAACCACAAGATCAAACTACCTACAACTGAACTACTAAGCTAAAAGCCAATCAGAAAAAGGTATGTTTGGTTGTGCTATCCTTGACTGAATGACCTGGTTAATTCTCTCTTGCCAGAGCCCACCAACTCAGCTGAAACTTTGGCTCCTGGTTCCTGATCTTTTTTTTTTCCTTCCTTCTTTCTTCTTTTCCTTTTCCTTTCTTTTTCTTTCTTTCTTTCTTCTTTTCTTTTTCTCCTTCTTTGTGTCTTTTTGAGACAGGGTTTCACTGCAGTTTAAGCTGGCCTTGAACTCACTTTGTAGCCAAGGCTGGCCTTGTACTCACAGCGGTCCTCCTGCCTCAGCCTCCTGAGTGCTGGGATTACAGGAGTGTGCCACCACGCCCAGGTCATCTTTCATCCACTTCACTGAGGTATCATTTACATGAAAGAAATGGAGACATTTAAAGTACAGTCAACCCTCCATATCCATGGGGATTTGTGCTGGGGCCCTTTGTGGATAGCAAAATCTGTAGATGCTAAGGTGCCTTATATAAAATGGCATGGTATTTGCATAAAATATATGACTATCCTTTCATATACTTTAAATCATTTCTAGATTACTTATACTAATGCAAAAATGTTATATAAATAGTTGCTAAACTATGTTGTTTAGGGAATGACAGAAAAGTCTGTACATATTAAGTGCAGTATTTTAAATCCACAGAGGGTTGAATGTGTGGGTGACATGAACGGTCAGCTATCTTTAGTTGGATGAGTTTTGACACACATGGACCCTGTCTTATCCCTACCCATCATTTTTGTTGTCCCTCCCCAGTTTCCTTTGCCCCTTGGCAATCATTTCTCCTACTGCTCTGTATTCCTCATTCCAGGAAGTCACTAACTTAATTTATATCACCATAAATTCATTTTGCATGTTCTAGAATGTCCTCTACATGGAGTTATAGTATACATCACATATGTATGTGGTTTCCTGCGTCCAGGGCACCTGTGAGATTTGTCATTATTGTGTCATTATATTGTTGCTTTTTAATGCCAAGTAGTTGTCCATTCAGTTGTTGATAAATTAGGTCCAGTGTGTGGCTAGCCCAAGTAAGCTCCTAAAAACATTTATCAGCAAGTCTATGGTAGGTGTATTTTTACTTTCCCTAGATCTAGACTTACAAATGCTTTTTTTGGGTCATAGGGTATGGATTCATTGATAAGAGGTTAATGAAGTGTTTACCAAAGTGTTCATGTACACCCCCACACACATATACAGATACACACACAGTTATTTTAGATCTTTGCACAAAATGATCTAGGTGAAGAAGAGACCAAATCCTGTAAAAACAGAAGGCCAGGGACATTAAAGATGGAACAAAAGCATTAGAAAGGGTGGTACTGCCAACAGGAACTGCAATTATTGTTTGTAGTAAACTGCCTTCTTCAGAGCAAGCAGACCATCTGGTCATAAAAGAAAACACTCCTCCTCTATGACACTAGGGAATTTGATCATCACTTAGGTTAAGTGACTTTTATTTGACAACTGAAAGTGCCAGGAAAATAGCCACTAATGAATACTTCTGAGAAATACCAAGAAAACATTTAGCTTTAATTAGAGACCAAGAAGTACACAGTAACAGGAGCACAACTTTAAAGTCCCCCAGAACTGAGTGCAAATCTTTTCTTTGCCATCTGTATGGTTTGGGCCTGTCAGGGGCTCCTGTGCACCTGAGTTTCATCCCACAGAAGTGGACGCAATAATTGTTTCTACGTGGACGTTGTTGCTGTGCTGTCAGGTTAGGTCACACACTGAGCACAACAAAGGTGAGGTAATCCTTAAGTGTAATATTTTCTTTCCTCTCACCTTGTGTGATTCCAATAAGCTCAAAGTGTAATTCTGTTTCTTAATTCACAGGATTATAAATCAAGGAAAATATCCTGCAGATGGGACCACAGTGGAGCTAAGGCGCGAGGCCAATGTTTAAATGATTTTGAATCTTTTAGTAAACGACCTAATCTTTGCCAGAGAACAAATTCTGTTGGGTGGGGAAAGCACAAAGAGAACTGAATTCTCTTACACTGTGTCACCTTTAAAGATTTTATAGTTCTTTAATAGATTTTTCAGACCCTTTATCATGACATGTCCTGTTTTATAGACTGTATGAGAAAGGCAAAAAGAATCATGGTGTGTGAAATATCACTCATACCAGCCAACTGACACTGATTATCACTAACATTTATTATTTACCATAAGCCTAGCGAAGTACAAAACTTGTTACACATATTACTTCCTTTATTCAGACCACATGTAATATGACCACACCTATTTTATAAATGATGGATCTGTGTCACAGAGCCGTTGCGTACTTGGCCATGCAGAAAGGAAGCAATGGTATCAGTACGGATCCCAGGTCTGTCTCAATCCCAAATCTGCCCGGACACCATTCTGATAGGGGAGACAAAGTATGCCACGCATTCTAAGTAGCGCTAAACCTGCGCCTAACAAACAAGCAATCTGCTGTCATACAGTGATATCTTGATTAGTGAGTTCTTGGTGAATAAAACCCCTTTAATAAGAAATAGGGGCCTGCTTGTGTTTTCATTTATTTTTTAAAAGTATACTTACTCTGCACAGCAGAACTGCCTGTACTTACAGCTATCTGACACAAATGCCTCAGTACAAAGTTTCTGTGTTTTCTCGTCCATTTTAAGACAGGTAGGAACGATGGTAGGCTGAGTTACAGATGCAGATATGAGACAGATGGTAGCTGAAAGCTGAGGACCTGGCAGACACTGTTTGTCGGTCACAGAGAAGAAGGTACGGGTGTGACACGAGCTAGGTGACTTCCTGGAAGAACAGGGTGATTTCCTGGAAGAGCAGGGCAGAGCAGCCCCACAGAGACCTGAGAACCCCAAACCCCCCGCTTAGCCTTCCCAGATCTTATGATCTGGGGCTTGGTAATGTCCTTAAATATCAGTAGCCTCACTAACGAGAAAGGTGTTTGGCTCAGAGCTTAGTATTCTTAGCTTCCAGGAAGTTGCATTAAACCTCTTCTCTCTTTGCTGTCCTGTTTTCCTTGACCCTTGACACTCTCAAGCGTGGACCTCCCCAGGGCTCTCCCTCAGGCATCCCTTACCTTGTTACCTCTCTTCTCCTTTAGCCACTTCACCACCCACAGTTCTGCAAGGTCTTGCTCAAACTTGCTTTTCCATGCATCTCCGTGAGACCTGCTGCTGGGGCCTTGCACACCCAGCCAGTATGAAGCCAAATGTGTTATTTCTCTGCTAAATGTCCATCCAACTTGGGAAGGGACAGCTCTCAGAGAACCCTCAGCTCACAGACTTCAGACTTTTGAGTCAAATTAGTAAAATAATGGCACATATCTGCAATCCCACACTCTGGCAGGCTGGGGCAGGAGGACTGCAAGTTTGGGCCAGCCTGGGCTACATAGTGAGTTCAAGGAAAACCTGGCCTTTAATATATATATATATATATATATATATATATATATATATGCGCTATTTCTGTCCCCTGGTCTTAACCATCTCATTATTGTATAGTCAGCTAAACTGGGTCTTGTCTTCCGGTGGCGGCCTTTGCTCAGACAGCCCTTATCTCCCTCTCCCCGTGCTCTTTGCCTTATCCCCAGTTGGCCAGCAGGCCATGCTCCTCCTCGAGCCCCCGCCCCTTTCGCTGAGGCACTTTCAGTCTTTATCACAGAAAACCTCCTTTCTAGGTTAAGAATCCTTGAACACAAATATTGACACCTTCCTGGGCTCCCGTGTTGATTAAACAGTCTTTGATTCAGTCACTGGGATGAGGTTGAGAGATGCATTCTCTTGCTCCGCCAAAATCACAGACCATACTTTCTATTTTACCTTGTCCGTAAGTTTATTTTGGAACTGGAGAGCGCCATAGAGATTGTAAGTCAATGTGACTATAAGACTTTGATGGGTCAAGGAGTCTCTTGGGAATCTATTCCTGGGTGTCAGTATCTCAGACAGGAAGACTGGGAGCTTCTGCTACTTCAGAAACCCCAGGTTCCCGAGTCCTCTCCCCAGTACCCACCTCAGTCTCCTCCACACAGAACACCTCTTTGCTGACTGATGCCAGCACAAAAAAATGTAGCGTGATGGGGGTGGCTTTCAAGCTTCAGAATCAAAGTAGGATGTTTGGATTCTGGCCTGGTCATTTGTTAACTGCACCGATTTTGGTTAGAAAAAAGAAAAAAGAAGAAAGAAAGTCTCTTGGGCTGTTTCCTCATCTGCAAAGTATGAGCAGGCCTCTCCACATCATGGAACTGTGCTAGTGACATGGCAGGTGAATGAAGGGTTCGGAACCCAGTAAGCGGAGGCCGCTAGCTAAAATAACGTTATGAATTTGCAGATTTGATTTTTTGTAATAACCTTTAGGTTTTAGCATAGCTCTCTTTTCTCAACTGAGTAAATGCAGCATGGATTTCTTTTTTCTTTCCCCTCAGAACATTGAAATTATTTGGGCAGTTACAAGTATTACTTGAGAGTATACGGTTATTTCTTCTACAAGTTCCTTTTTTTTAAAAAGGTATTTATATACATTTTTTTTAAACAAAACAAACCAAGTATTCTAGAAGGTGAATTGTTAGACATCTGGCGTAGCTAAGCTGTGTTAACGCTTTGCTCCACTTCACACACTGTGGGCCTCGGTGCTGGCTTCTGGAAGCTCCCTACCTGGTGCTGACCTCCAGCGATTTTCATGATACCACCTAGCTCTTCACATCAGTTCTGGGTCCAGGTGGACACCAAGGCCTGTGTAAAATGACACAGAAGGTGGTTAAGGTAAGGGAGGCCTGAGAAGCACACAAACGAAGAACTAGACGGCTTCTGAAACACGGCCGGCCCTGATAAATCCAAATGGGAGCAGGAGGAAGGTATTTTAACATCAGAGTCATGCTACATGGGTTCTGAAGCTGTCTCCTCCCTGCACTTGTAAACTCTAGAATGTCTGACCAGGCAGGGTGCTCTGCGAGCCTAGAGGACTTCCTTTCTGGAAACCCTGTGGGAAGGATTCCTGTCTTAGGCAGCACAGGGTTCTCGAAGCATGAGTCAGAAAATGCCAATGTTGAAAACTGTTTCCTCTTTCGGAAGTTCCTACTAACCAATAAAAAGGTGTTTGACAGAAACTAGGCGGAAAGACTATCACGATCACACACACACACACACTCACACCCCGGGCCTGGTCCAGTGGGGTACTGATGATGCTAACCAAGTAAGTGTTGCAGGGAACAGAAAACCTAACCTAGGATTCTGCTACCCAGACCTGGCCGACTGTTGAAGGCATACACATTCTTGGGTTGGTTTCCGTGAAGATGAAGAACCCAGTTTTCCACCAGTGTCTCTCAGTGTTTTTGACCCGGCCGGGGACTACTCAGCTGGATGGATCTTTACTTTGACCCGCGTCGTTCAAATCTGTGGTTTTTCACACCGGTTTGTACAGTGGAACACTTCAGTCCTAACACTGGGCTCCAGCCCCAGAGATTCTGGTTTAACTCCTCTAGGGTGCAGCATGGCCCTCTGGATTTTTAGCGACCTCCCCTTGCGATTCCACCCTACAGCCAGCTTCGCAAATTACTGGCTATCTTTTAAGCCCTGGGCCCAACCTTCTCACATCCCACCGCCTCCGCTCCCGCTCCCGACACACTCGCTCCCGGAACGTGAATTTCACTCTACAGCCAGCCTGGGACAATCGGAAGGGGATCCAAGAGGCGAGCGTGGTAGAGAAGAACCGGGGCGAAGACAGCGACCCCACCCGAACCCGGGGCGCGCAGGGTCGCTCCCCGCCGTGCAGCTCTCGAGGCCGGTGTTCGGAGTCGCGTCCTCCTGGCAGTGTCCAGACTGCGGGGAGGCCCCGGGCCAGCACAGCCCGGCCTTGAACCCCGCGAGCGCCTGGACGCCACCCGGGCCCCACGAGCACCCACAGCTGCGGTGTTTGTTTCGAAAGCGGCTAGGGCGCGCCCGGATGGCCCCACCCGGCCGCGGAAGCGCAGCGGGCGCCGCCCCGCCCAGCGCGGCCCGGCCGGTCCGGAGCGAGCCCCGCCCTTGTGACACGCCGCCCCGCCCCGCGCCGGTAAAGCGGGCCGCGGAAGCGCTCTGCCCTGCTGCTGCCCGGCTGCTCCGCCCGAGCTGCGGCCTCGCCTAGGAGCCGCCGCTGCCTTCGCCGCGTCCCGAGCCATGAGCCTCGCGCGGCCCCGCGGCCCCGCCGCGCCGCGCCGCCGCCTCCCTCTCCTGCTCGGGGCGTCCGCGCTGCTGCTGCTGCTGCGCGCCGCCACCGTACGGGGTGAGTGGTCCGGGCGGCCCGCGGGGCAGTGGTCGGCGCCGGCCCGGCCCTCCACCTCCGCCTCCGCCTTGTCACTTGGGTTCCCGCCGGCGCAGGCCGGGACGCGGGGAGGGGCCCGGCCGTGCGCTCGCCTGTCGCGCCGCGCTGGGCACGGGTGCGGAGCTGGGGTGCTCGAGGAGCTGGGGTGTCCACCCGCCCCCCGACAGATTCTGCTTCTTACGGCTGGGAGGCCGCGGAGCTGGGCAGCACCCACGCCCACCCCGGCACGGGGGCCGGCGAGGTCCGGCGCCTGCTTGTCTCACCTCGTGCCTGGCAACCGTGTCCACGTGGACACGCAGTGAACTCTAAACCACTTTTTTAGGGGGAGGGGCTTGTTTGCTCTCCACTGACTGTAATCGCGACTTAATGGAGATTAAGGAGGTCTGGCAAGTTTAGGTGTGCGAGGTCAGCCCTGAGTGCAAAAGGAGCTTGCCGGAAAGCCATCGCCGCTCCCGCGGTGGAAGTTTTGGGAAAGACTGTTGCTGTGAGCGGAGAAGTAACAGGCCCTTCCTTTTCCTCTCTAGGTGACTGCGGCCTCCCCCCAGTGATACCTCATGCCCAGCCAGAGTTGGGAGGAAGCACCACCTTTCCTGAGAACACCACGTTGTCCTACACATGTGACGATGACTTTGTCAAAATCCCAGGCATGGCAGACGCGGTGATCTGCCTTTCCAACAATCAATGGACAGACATTGAAGAATTCTGTAATCGTGAGTGTTACCTTTCGTTTTAGAAAAGTTTTGGGACTGGGATGTGTCTTGTGAAAGTTATTTTTATAGTCCTTTGGAGTGACTGGTAATTGATAGTTTTCTAGCTTATATATCCCAGGGTATATACCAAGCTGGCAGTACACCTGCCAGCTAATTGAAGGCATACTTCCCAGGGCAGGCCCTGCTTCTTCATTAGCTTTTCTTCCTACAGCTGTACCTCCTGAACAGACTAACAGAGAGAACAGTAGGTACTGTTCAGGGACTAGGTGGTACACAAATGTATGTGCCATTTACCTTGAGACACATACCTAGGTGATTTATTTGTTTACGTTTCATTTGGTAAAGTAGGACTTAGCAAATGCAATGCTTTGGTGGCATTTTTAAAAGCTCCTGTATTTACTTCAAAATTTATTCTCTAGATGGCCCTGTATTTGAGATACGGCCGTGCATCTCTTCGTGATGAGGGTATGCTCTGGGAAGTGCATTTCTAGGCAGTTTTGTAGTTATCTGAACTCGGAGTGAACTTGCATCTCGCTGGTACAGCCTCCAGCACACCTGAGCTGTGAGACGGGGCTGCTGTTCTTGGGCTACCCGACCTGTACAGCAGGAACTGCAGTGAATATTGAGCAGTTGTAACACAGTGGTATTTGTATACCTTAAGCATAGAAAATGTACAGTAAAAAGTACGGTGTAAAAGACAATAAATAATACACACACATATAGGGCTCTTACCATGAATGGGCAGCAACCTATGGGGACCCCTCCTGTCTCACAGGAGCTATTCCTGTGCCCCAGCCCTTTTTGCCAATAAATTTTCCTACTTGTTAAGTATAAATAAATAAAATAAAAAGACACGGATGGAAGTTGCAGGACAGAAGTTGCTCTGGGTGTAGTGAGCGAGTAGGAAGTGGGTGTGAAGGCCCAGGACGTACTGTGCATTGTCTTTTTTCACTATTTTCTTCTAGTCTCTGGAGGGTTGTTTTTGAAAGCAGACCTGGCGAGATTGCCCAGGCTGGCCTTGAACTCCTGAAGTTAAGCAGTCCTCCTACCTCAGCTCCTAGGTAGCTGGGACTACAGGCCACCTGGCCCAATTTGTCTTTTTTAACAACTTTTGTAGTAATAACTTAGCATTAAACACATTGAATAACTATGCAAATATTTTTTCTTTACATCCTAACATTGCGTATTGTTCTAGTTATTTATTTATTTTTACTTTCTAAACTTTTTCTTAAAAACAGACACAAATAATCACAGTAGCCCAGGTGCTAGTCCCTTCTCGAGTCAGGCTCTTCAGTCTCACCTTTTCTCAGGCCCAAGCAAGGAGCTCTCATCTTTCAGGCTGACAGCGCCTCCTTCTGGAACACCTCCTGAAGGGCTGCCTAGGGTTGTTCTCTGCTAATCTCTTTTTTAATAAGCAAAAGGAGTACACTGTACAGTCATGAGAAGCACAGAATAGAAGAGCAATAAATCAGTAACACAGTTGCATATTGTCATTATCAAGTATTAGGAACTACACCCAGTCGTGCATGCTGTGCTTTTGTACACTGACCACACAGTATGAATATTTCCACCAGCAGCCCCCAAACACAATGTGTTGCACTGTGATGTCACAATGGCTTATGGCAATAGGATTTCCTCAGCTGGGTCACAGCCTGCTGGGGCCACCAGTGTGCATGTGCCATCACTGGTGGAAACCTCGTTATGTGCCACATGACTGTAAGGAAGGAGAAGAGTGAGACTTGCTGGCTGCCTCTGAACAAATGGAAACAGTGGGAGCTACTGTACATACAGAATGCAGGGGGGCCACCAATGACTGTTTGAAACCATGTGTGAAGTGGGCTTTGACTTTCACTTCTGTTTTTGCTGCTGTTAATATTTTCAGGTAGCTGTGAAGTACCACCCAAGCTGACTTACGCAGCTCTCAAAAGGACTTACATCAGTAAGAATTACTTCCCAGTTGGTACTGTTGTGGAGTATGAGTGCCGGCCGGGGTATAAGAGAAAAACGACGTTTTCAATGGGAAGAATGGGAGAAATAACTTGTCTGGGTAATTTAACATGGTCCACCCCTGAGACGTTTTGTGAAAGTGAGTACAATTTTAAGAAGTATCTGGTGTTTAAGGGAAAAAGTATCTATTCCTTTGTTTGTGATGAAACTCTACATGTGGCTGTTATTGATGTATGGTATTTTTCTCTGTTGCTGGGGTTGTCAAACTCAAGGCTTGTGTATGCCAGGCAAGTGCTGTAATACTGAACTACATCACTAGCCCCTAGATGATTCTTGAAAGAATAATGAAAGTAATTTTATTTTAAATTAGATGCACTAAATGTTTGTGCGATAAGAATATGTATTTACAAATTTCATGTTTATTTAGTTTGAGGTTACTAAAATGACTACCTATGCTACGTATGTACTTTTTTGAAACATCACAAAATGAAGACTGAGTTAAAGAAGTCTAAAGATTAGACACATCAGTGGTTCAGAGAGTGAATTTGCATTGATGTGCTGGATAATTTTTGACAAAAAATGTTTCCCAGGCTTATTGTCATGTAATTAAGTAAAATCATATTGGGCTGGAAATACAGCTCAGTGTCAGATGGCTTGCCCGATGCACACAAAGGCCTGAGTTTAATCCCTAGCACCACACACGTGTGCACAGATACACACAGAAGTTAAAGTGTACATACATACAACGTGTAAGTGGTGCTTTTTTTTAATTTTAAAGAGAAAAGTACAGAATTTGAAAACAAGGTAATTATTGAAAACAAGATAATAGATTGACAATGGTTAATATATTGGGTATTGTTACCTTCAAAGTACTTGCTCAGATTACAAGATAGAAGCATGTATAATTGGTCAAACAGCATAAGCACAAACTGTTCTTTTCAGGGAACTAGAAGAAATCAGTAGTATAACTACCTTATCTTTTGTGTGTGTGTATATATATATGTATGTACGTATGTATTCTTTTCCCTTCCTTTTCTCCTTTCCCCCATCCTAGCTGCTCTTTCTTTTTGAGCAGTTTCTTTCCCTTTCAGATATCTATTGTAGATTTTGGGTCTTACTTACTTTTTTAAACTAGAGAAACAATATAATGTTTACACTAGTGAGACTGATTTATTTCACTTATGAATATTGTCTCTAGTTGTACCCATTTACCTATAAAAGGCTCCAGTTTATCCTTTTTTATAGCTGAGTAGTACTCCATTATAGTACAATACCACATGCATTCCTCAGTTGATGGGCGTTTGGGTTCTTTGCAAGATTTAGCTCTTATAAATGGTGCTGCTATAAAAATGGATACACATACACGTATATGTCAGTGGTATGATGTTTTTAATTCTTCTGGGAAGACACCCAGAATGGGAATAGCTGAGTCACAGGGGACCTCTAATCCTAGTTTTTTGAGGAATCTCCACAGTGGTTGTAGCAGTTTGTACTCCCAGAAACAATAGACAGGGGATCCTTTTTCCCATAACCCCTCCAGCATTTATTATTGGGTGATTTCTTAATAATAGACATTCTTACTGGGGTGAGGTGGAATCTCAGTGTTATTTTAATGTGTGTCTCACAGATGACTAATGATGTTGAAGCTTTTTTCATGTATTTGCCATTTGTATTTTGTCACTGGGGAAGTGTGTCTTCATCTCAGCTGCCCATTTTTGGATTGAATTTGTGGGCCTGATTTTTTTCAGTTCTTTATATATTCTAGATAGAAGTTCTTTGTCTGAGGGACAGTTGGCTAAAATTTTTTCTCAATCTGTGGGTTTTCTTTTATCTCTGTGAGTGATTTCTTTTGATGTGCAAAAAGTTTTTAATGGGGTGAAATCTCATTTATTGATTCTTTGAAGTACCTTCTGTGCGGTTTGGTTTTTGTTCATGAACTCTGCCTACTCCTAAGTCTTGAAGATTTGTACGTACTTTTGCGTGATGCTTTAATACCCACTTACATCGTGAAATGATTACCACAATCTAGCTAACATATCCACCACTTCAAAAAGTTCACCTTTCCTTGTGCTGGCCTGATTTAATGAAAAACACTTTGCATTCTCTTTTAGAAAAACAATGTGGTAATCCCGGAGATATACTAAATGGTCATATCAGTGTACCAACCGACCTCTTATTTGGTTCTCAAATATTCTTCTCCTGTGACACAGGGTAAGTTTTATTATACAGACACTATGTTTAACAAATGAAAAAGCAAGTTAAGATTTGAGATAGGAGCTGTTTAAGAGCAAGCTGTTAGCAACTAAAACAACCCCTGTCCGCACAGATCCTTCATTATGATCTCTTTACAGTAAAGCTAAAGTTGGTAAAACAGGTCAAGAAAGGAAGCTTTTATACTGCCAACTTCTCTAAAAAGTCTCTAACATGTTAGATTTCAGTATGTGTGTTATTCAACATGAAATTTTAAATGTGATTAGTAAAGCAAAACATTCGACTTGCTGATGATACCCACAGAAATAATAGTCCTTCAAGTGTTAAATATGAAGCCAGTCCTTAATTGACATAAATAATGAATTTGCATCTGAGTTTTTCCACATGTAAACAAACTATTATTGGATATTATGGCCTAGATACATTTCTTAGTGTGAAAATACCTTCCTAACCTAAAGTTTTGTGTAGTTCTCTAATACGAAAAGAAATTCACCCCTTCCATACCATCAATGTCTCAAATACCTTAGGATTATTTTTTTTTATTTTGGTGATTCTGGGAATTGAACCATGCACCTTTGAACTGAGCTATCTCCTCCCCGCTTTAAAATTTTTCAGTACTTTTTGAGACAGTTTTCATTAAGTTGCAGAGGCTGCACTTCAACGTGAGATCATCCTGCTTCAGCCTCTCAGAGTGCTAGGATTACAGGCTGTGCCACTATGCCTGGTTTACAGTTGGAAGCATAACATTCATTTTCTCATTTAATATTTGCAAATGAAGGTGTATTTTCTCTGTCTCTCTCTTTTGCTCTTTCCACACATGGTAGTTGGGTCATTACTATCAAATCTAGGAAGTACTTTGGAAACTTTAAATATATTCTATTATTCTGTATTTGTCTTTTAGAACTAATATAAAATAGTGAATAATCTTTATCATTTAAAACGTTTTCTATACTTTCATCTTTTCTAACATAATGCCCATGCACATAAAAAGCTGCTCTGTATATTGTATATTTTTTTACTCATTGGATTTCACCTTTATAAACTTTTTTTCCATTCCTTTAAATCTTACATGGCCTATTAATGACAATTTTTATCGTCTTTTGCTTTTATGGTCAATATTTTAAGATGATAATTTGGAGAATTTGAGATGGGTCAAATAGGTATGAATGTAACAAACACTTTTCTCCCCTTATTACACCAGGTACAGATTAAACGGTCCAACTTCAGCTTTCTGTATGATTGTAGGAAGTGGTGTGGGTTGGAGTGATGGATTACCGGTGTGCACAAGTAAGTCTTAAAACTCTAAACACACAGGTGATGAGACTGAATGATCAATGATAAATTACCTTCTCATTAAGGGTTATCCATATGTATGTGTAGTACCTGTACCTTTCAGTGTGTGCCTTTGATAATTTAAAGACCTTTTGTAAGTGGTGTTTCTTAATACATTAGCTGGGGTATTAAACCATTGAGCTTCTCAGAGCATCAGTATCCTTAGCTATAGGAGGAGAATTAAAAATAAGCTTGAGTTTGCATGGTGCTCAATCTTTTAATATCCTGCCATTCCTCCAAATTAGTAGGGAAGTTAGGGCATTTTCCCTTCACAGTTTTATGGAAGAAAGCATTGCGAATCAGAGTCTCTATATGACTTAACTCCACTTCCTAAAACAAATGGCATAAGGCATTTAACCGAGGTCTCTTAATTCAAACCCCTCATTTTTCTAAGACCCAGTGTTGCTTACATGTCTCCTTTTATGATTATAATTATCTAGAAGTATTCTAAGCTGTGACGTGTTTTATCTTTAGAGATGATTCTAAGAAAAAGGGCAAATACATTTTCTGAGTTTCAGACTCTTGGCAAAGGGAACATAGGGCACAGAAATAATACCACAAGTGGGTGTGTGTCCCATATATGTCCGCCGGAGGCGCACCTCCCACAAGTGGAGGGAAAAAAATAACATGCAACATATTTTTATTTATTTTTAGGTCCTGGGCATTAAACCCAGGGCCTTGAGCATGCTGAGCAAGTGCTCCAGTAATGAGCCACACTTCGGCCCACAACCTATGAAATGTAGGCTTTATTTCTCCCGTCCTTCTCTGTATGCCTAGCTTACACCTCTGCAAACGACTTCTGAAAACCCTATTGTTACAACTATTCCTAAGTGCATTTTTTTTTGTGTTCATTAGGAGCAGGAAACAAGTAGACTCAGTATCAAGCACTATTACCTGACACTGTGTGGCAGACAGTGTGTGGACTCAACTGATAGGGAGACGAGAGCCTGAGCCGACAGGGCCTCCTCCTGTCACGCCACCCTGTGCCCACCCTTCCTCATCTCCCATCTGTTTTTCCCTTTGGCCTTGTTTTTCAGATGTCTTCGTTCTACCCATTACCGTTCTTCCCATTTTCACTGGTGACAGAAGATGCCGTAAATGATACTATAAATATATTTCTGGTCCAGATTACATGTCCCAAAGCATAGGCCAGCAGCTTCCCCATCTGAGGCTGCTGTTTTCACAAGCCACTGCTCTCATGAAGTCCTCAGAAAATGTGGCCATCTGGTGTCCTAGCACCACCTTTTCTTCATGCTGCCCATATCTCTGTGCCCTGATGTCTGTGTTGTCCTTCTTGACTTGTAGGCGTGTCTGACTCAGCAGCTGCTGACATCTGTATCCTGCAGGAAAGAGCCCCTTTCCCTAAGCAATCTGGTGTCTTAGACTTTCCTCATAAAACTCAGCTTCTAGAATCTTGTTTTTATTTTTCACATAACTTTTTGTGTTGACAATACCCAAGAGATTGAATGCAAAGTAAATTCCCAATGAGCTGCATCAGCACAAGGATGTGGCCCTTTCCAGAACCCTTTTCTGGAGCTATGCGAGGTCATTGGTGTCCTTGTGTGGACGTGGATGTGGAGGTGTGGCTCTGAAGAAGATGGAGCACAGTCACGTTCTAGAATTCTCCTTAGTTAGAAATCAGCAGAGGTGGTACTTTTTTTTTAATAAAGCCTCAATGAGAAAGCCTCACTTTCTCTTTGCAAAATTAATTTGAGTCAACTAAAATTTGATTTAGTTAGTACCTGAGGCCGGAAGTCAATTTGGTACAATGACTGTCTGCTCAGACCCCTCTTTTTACTTCCCCACGTGAATCACCAAGTCATCTCTTCTGTCTGCTTTTCACATCTGCCCCATCTGTCTTATGTCTAACATGGTTTGGTAACCCTCAGCTGGACTATTACACCCCTGCACTATTACGGCCACCCTGAGCATTTTTAGGGCCTGACCTAGAATATAAATGGAAGTCCCTGACTTAAGATCCATCCTCCCCCTTCTCACACTGCAGGGGTTTTTCTTATGCATGTAAATGGACAGTAAGGCCTGTGTACCTGAAACATGTCCACTGTGACCCTTGTCCGAATTTCGTAGTCATACGGGTTGCAGGTGTATACGCCAGCAGTAGAGACCACCTCATGAGTATAGACCAGGAAAGGGACTCTGAACTGGGTATTAGCACAGGAATTCTCGGGGCTGGTTCCTAGAACATATTCTAGATGGAGGAAGGGGTGTAGGACAGGCTGTCATTGAGCCTGTCCCATCAGCCCTCCAGACACCCGGCTGGTGGAAGAGAGACCTTGCAGTAAGGCCAGGGCGTAGCCTTTGAAGCGTGAGGTCTGAGGAGGGGGGCTTGGATGACCGAGTCACAGGGTGACCCTGATGGTGGTAGCCTGCTGTCTCTACTCTCCCACTCTGCCGAGGCTGTGTCCATAGGATCAGAAACACCAGTGTGTGGTGTCTTTCTCAAAGCTGCTGAGTGCATCTCATTACTTAAAGCACCCAAACTGCCGCGTCCAGTGTTCAAAGCTAGTCGCTGTCTGCTGGCTCCTCCATGCTCGTATTTGGGCCTCAGGGTTTGTGCTGCATCGTGCCAGCTGCTCATCCTTCCCCATGTACGTCACGCTTCTTTTTGCCTCCACCTTGTTCCTTGTGTTGCTTCTGCCACCTGGCACATCCTTTGCCCCTTTTTGGCTGGGCTGTATTTTCCTCCTGGAAGGTTGCTTCTGCTCCTCGCAGGAGATTTTGAAGGCTGGCTAACATCCCTCCTGTCTCTTTCTGTACCACTTACACACTTCTGTGCTGACCCTCCTGTTTGGATTGAAGTCAACCCCTTTGAATCTCTTTCCCCACTACATTTTAAACATAAGAACTTACCTTATTCAGTGATGCATTTCTGTTTACGTGCAAAGTAATGTCTGTTTTACTAGGTGCTCATAAAATGTTTGGGCTGAACTAAAGGGTGGTATATATAATCATGTGTCACCTCTGTATACACATGCCTTCTGTCTATTGGAATGTCTTGATGTAGCTTCGATTAGTAGACTAAAGTACTTTATAAATTTGCTAGTATTCTAAGTATCTAAGTACGTGTAATTACATTGCTTTTCTGCCTTAAACCTATGGCTTTACAGACTTTGAAATCACTGAACTTTTTATCAGGAAAATTACCGGGAAAAGAAGTCTTTTAGAGTATAACTAGAGCAGCTCTCCTTGTAATTTGTTTCATAAGTTCAACCACACAGTAAGACTTAACTTGAATAAAAGCCTCTGTGAATTAATATGTTTAAAAATATTTCACCCTACAAATGAAAATACAGTCATGATACTTCAGACGTTTTGCTCTATCCAGAAATGATCCATACTTATTTTTCAAGCATGGCTCACGAATCCCTACCTCCTCTCCTTGGCAGTGTTTTCCCCCTGGAATGAGAAGGGTGCTCTGTTCTCTGCTTTACCTCAGAAGAGTATAGCTGCAGTTCAGATTTGAGTCTCAGTTCCGCCCCAAACACAGGCTTTCTCCGCGAGGTCCTGCAGCATTTACTGTTTTCTAGTGACAGTTTGCTGTGTGACACATGCGTACCTTATTGTAGTTCTTGTTTTATGCATGTGTTCTAGATCTGATTTGTGTAAATTGGCCTCTAGGTTACCATTCATGAATTTCCATTCAAAGCTCCAAATATGCCATTAGGCATTTGTAAGCATCCCTCTTTGGTAATGCTAGAGGGAAAAAAATGGTAGATTTTGAATTTTTAAAAACCTGTAACTTGTTTTAATGATATCTGTTTGTAAATATACCCCACCAGTTTGTTTATTTAAAGGATATTGTAATTCTCTAGGTAAAGCAACAACCACTTTTGAGTCCATATCACCTTGTCTGTAAATCAGTTTTGATTATACTATTTTTTATGCTAATTTGTGTCTGTTTGTTAATATGTTTTTGTGCTTTTTTTTTTAATAAAAAAAAAATAAAGGATATTATAATTCTCTTTAAGAAATTTTGTGTCCAGAACCGCCAAAAATCCAGAACGGACGAATTATAAACGAAGAGGACACTTACAGCTATAACCAGGTTGTAACATATGCGTGTGACAGAGGATTCACCCTGACTGGAGAAAACCAACTTTATTGTACTGTGAGAGATGACACAGGGGAATGGAGTGGCCCAGCACCTACATGCAGAGGTAACCAGCCTGCATAGTTAAGTTTTTGCTTTCTTCTTACCCTTAGGTCTGTATATGGACTGCAGCGATTCTATGAATTCTCTGAGGAGAAAATGGAAAACACGGTATATGTGTATATTTGCATTTTCCTGTGGGGCATAGCTTTTCATCAGATTCTCAGGGGCTGCTCTGCATACGTGCAAAAACAACATAAAATATAGTGAAAGTTTGGAGACATTTAAGACTTGTTAAACTGTTCTAACATGTTAGAAAGAGAAGAGAGAAAACCAGGCGTGGTAGCGCACGCTTGTAATCCCAGCGCCCGGGAGGCTGAGGCAGGAGGATCATTGTGAGTTTTGAGACCAGCCTGGGCTACAAAGTGAAAACAAAGCCAGCCTGAACTGTATAGCGAGATCCTATCTCAAAAAGACAAAAAAAAAAAAAAAAAACAAGAGGAGAGAAAAAAAGAAGGAAGAATTAGAGGTATGGGGGAGACCAAGGACAGAAAGGAAGAGAGAGGAGGAGGAGAAAGCAATATTCAGAAAGGTAATGACTGAGAATCCTTCAGAACTGCTGAAATACATCAGGCAGCAGATTCAAGACATTCTCTGGACTCTTAAGCGGGACTGAAAACAAGGCTACTTCAAGGCACATGAAAGCAAAAAGAAGGGCTGGGGATGTAGCTCAGTGGAATAAGTGCTTGCCTGGCAAGCACAAGGTCCTGAGTTCAATCCCTAGTACCGCAAAAAAAAAAAAAAAAAAGGCAAAAAGACTTTGGGAACTCAAAGCAGCAATAAAAATGCACAGTCAAATAGAATAAAACAAAGCAAAGAAAGCCTTCAGGAGAGCAAGGAAACTAATCACTTGACTTTTCAATAGAAAATTGTGTCAGCCAAAAGACAGTATGAAGAAACCTTTACAATACTTGAGGAAATTACTACTTTTCTAAAATTCCATACCCAGTGAGCTGTCCTTTTAAAGAGTGTTAAATAAAGGTGTAGACAGAAACAGGAAACTTGTGACCAGCAGACATCAGCCTTATCAAAAGCTGAAGGAAATTTTTCAAATAGAATGAAAATACTATAGTCCTACAGTCCTATCTTCACCAGTGAAAATGAGAGACCTGTAGAGAACACACATGCCAGGGCCAGTGCATACTGACTCTACAAAACAGTAAATTGCCATGACTTCTGGAGTTTGAATTATACACAGAGTAAAAATACATAATAGCAATAAAGCAAAAGGTGCATGACAAATTATAGTGTGTTAGCATTACAGAAAAAGTGGTAAAAGTGATAATTTGCATAATTTACTTGCAGTGCAGCAACAGCAAACCTTTTAGAGACCAAGTGGCCAAGCTGCATCCAAAAACCCACTCATTCCCTGCAAAGTGCCAACACCGCGGTTAAACCTGGGTGATTTGGCTTCAGTGCTGACAGAGGCTGCTGTGTGCCAGCTGCAGCATGTATGCCGCGGGGTTGCCACCACTGCTCTAATCTCCCTCCACACTACTGTAACCTCTGAGATTGCCACAGAAGAGCAGTAAAAGAATGTATGTACCAATGGCTAACAAAAGAATGATAATCTTTAATCGTAAAGAGAACCAAAGAGGCAGAGAAACAGAAAGAAGCAAAACAGGTGGGATTGGAAACTAGCACTGGAACTGCTGATGTAAACTCGTGTGGAACAGTAATTACATCAATTGTAATTTAACTTAAGGTTTTGTGTTTTTTTTTTGCGATACTGGGGATCGAACTCAGGACCCTGTGCTTGCTAGGCAGGCGCTTATTCCACTGAGCTATATCCCCAGCCCCTTAACTTAAGGTTGTCAGACTAGGTGTTGGAAGGAAACCCTAATTATTATGACAATGAACACATAACGTAAAGTTGTTGAAAGAATAGAAAAGTACTCCTGAAAAAATTGTGCTACTGTATTATTGTCAGCGTTTACTTAAGACAGTTCATAACACAGGGATCAGTTCAGAAAATCTGAAATTCACAATCTGAAATCTATACACACTTGAAAAAATATAGGTAGAGAGAATGGCCAGAAAGAAAAATGGACAAACACACACAGCTGGAGAATTCCACATAATTTTTTAATAATAGGAAAAGGAGTAAAAAGTCATTGAAACTATAGATCTGATCAGCAATTAAGGTCAAACTTACATAGAAGGGTATTGAACCCCATAATGACAGATGAGCAAATGTTTTCAAGTGTACGTGGAACATTTACCAAAATTGAATATATGCTGAGCTCCAAATCACTCTGCATTTCAGAAGATTGACGTTAGAGCATACTGTGAGCACAGTGAAGTTAAACTCTACCTCACTAACAAAACATGCCAGAAAACCCATTCCCAGGAGATTTAAACTCTGTGGTAGTATACTTCATCTCTGGGTCAAAATAAGAACTAAATTGGTAGAATAAAGAATTTTTGCATAAGAGATCTTTGCCATGAAAATTCCCTATATAAACTCCACTTACCCCAATAATAACTATCACTGAGTGCCTGCTAAACACCATTACCTGGTAGGTACCCTGCTTATCACTCATCCTGTGACATAGGTGAACAATACTGCATGCCGTCTGCACACCTGGAATATAGTGTGTGCTGGGGCTGCCAGGAGTAGTGCTGGCCGATGGGAGCTGTGTGTCAGGTGCAGGCATTGTGTGAAGTACTATACCAGCTATTTCCCTTCATTTTTACAGTGTCATGTAGTTTGCACAGTCTCCTGTTGCTGTACACTTTTTAAAATTTATTTTTAACTGACACAGTAATTGCACAAATACATGACATAATGAGATTTTTAGTACATAATGTGTATGTTGTGCATGATCTAATCAAGGGTCATTTACATCAATCTGCTGTGTTTTTATTGTTGTTTTACAAATGAGAAAAGCAAAGCTTAGCAGGTTAGAGAATTTGCCAAGGCTCCCTAGCCTGAAGGAAAGCCAGGCATCAGCACTACTTCCAACTGGCCTCCGGAGGTGTCTGGGTAAAGAGCCCTGAGGCAGACAGGGTCTGAAGACTATGGTATTAGATTTAGGGTTCTCAGAATAAGTTTTTTGAAATCTTACTCACAAATTGAAAAAGGAGCTTAAGTGAGTATGTATAAAGTGATAATAGCAAGAAGACAAAGGAACTTACTTTTCCTCAGATTGGCATTACATTTAAAAATATGAAACCGTTTCCCTCACTAAGATGGCCAAAGAGCACTGGACAAAAAGCTACCGTGCTGTGACTCTGCGTTGGTCCAGTGTTGGCGTCCCATTGCTCCTTGGTCTTGACCAGAATAGAGGAAGATGTTTTTAGAGAGAAAATAAAGGTGTGTTGCAGACTGCAAGCACTGCTCACTCCAACTTTGCTTTACTGTTTGCACACAAAAAAGAGGTTAAGAATCTCAATTTTACATTGGGTTAAGTCTACTGTAGCTATAATTAATATCAAGGCAAGAGTCAGTAACATTTCAACCCCTTGGGAATATAATAGTAAGACTTGGTTTCCTAAAAGTCTTGTTGAAGTCTTTGTGGCTAGACAAAGAGAATAGCTGTAGAGCAAACAATGGCTAAGAAAACTTAACTTTGTTCAACAATACATCGCTCATTTTTTCTTTTACCTTTGTCATCCACAGGAAAATCTCCACGTCCCTTGCCTCCATCACCAAAGCCCCATACCACAAATATGCCAGGTACAGAAGTCCCTCTACCATCTGAGAAACCCACCACAGTAAAAGTTCCAGGTATGGAAGTACCATCACCTCCTCAGAAAACTACCACAATAAGTGTTCCAGGTACGGAAGTCCCAACAACTCAGAAAAGTACCACAGTAAATGTTCCAACAATGAGAGTCCAGCCAACACCTCAGAAACCTACCACAGTAAATATCCCAGCAACAAGAGACCAGCCAACACCTCAGAAACCCACTACAGTAAATATTCCAGCAACGAGAGACCAGCCAACACTTCAGAAACCCTCCACAGTAAATATCCCAGCAACAAGAATCAAACCAACACTTCAGAAACATACCACAGTAAATGCTCCAGCTACAGAAATCCAGCTAACACCTCAGAAACACACTCCAGTAAATAGTCCAGCTACAAGAGCCTCACCAACTCCTCAGAAACCCACCACAGTAAATTTTGCAGCTACAGTTCAGCCAACTCATCAGAAATCCACCACAGTAAATGTTCCAGATGCAGACGTCTCACCAGTGCCTCAGAAAACCATCACAATAAACATTTCAGATACAAAAACCCCACTAACTACTCAGAAACCTACTACAGCAGGTAGTTCAGCCACAAAGGCCCCAGCCACAGCTCAGACATCCCCCATAGCAAATGTTCTGTCTACAGTGATCCCATTAGCAGCCCAGAATCCCTGGATGGGTAATGTTTCTGCTACACAGACCACACCATCAACCCAGACATTCACCACTGCGAAAGCTTCATTTACACAGACTCTTCCAGCAAGACACAAGTCCACTCGTAAACATGTCTCAGTTACACAAAGGTTCATCTCTGCTCGTATTACAGCAACTAAGCATGGACCTGACTCCAGGACATCCACAGAGCCTCCTGACAATAAAGGATTGGCATCAGGTCAGTGGACACTGTCCAGATCTCCTGTGTGTGAATTTGCTGGGCTATGATGGCAGTATGATCCTGACCCTTAATATGCTCCAAGACTGAATAATTCCTTTTTCATATAATGTTTTTGATTCATGCATAGTCATTGAGAAATGTATGTAGTAAGATGGTATGGTAACTTTGAGTTTGGTTATAATCTACTGAAAGGGATTTACATTTCTGGTAATTTCGTGTCTGTAGGTTTAGATCAGCAACTATTTACTATTCAAGTTGTTCAAACTTCTTGCCATCAAGTTACAGGTCAAAGTTAGATGATGTTTTTGTTTTCAATGCCTGTCATTTTATATTTATGTTGTTAACTCAAACAGACATTGTACAAATTCCTTGATTTCTGTTATTATGGAACTTTGAATTACATTTGAGCTTTCAAGTGGTTTATTGATATATATTTATATACATAGTGACTAGTAAATCACTGAAAAAAATTTTTTAACTTTTGTTTTATTCTTTTTTTTAGGTTACAACAGTGTCATATGTGGTAAGTCTGGCTCTCAGTCAGTTGAAAGAAATTGCCATCAGTGTGAGACATATAGTCCATATTTCTGGAAGAGAATATTGTCTTTTAACTGTCTCAGGAGAACTATCCGAATGCGCTGTTTACGGGTGCCTAAGAGAGGACGGGTGAATGCCTTTCACCAGCATGTTTTGTGGACTCCACTAGGTACTCGATATGTTTCTTCAGTTTCCCAGCCATATCTGTGCTCCAAGGTAATTCTAGGGCACCTTCAGATCATTTGGCCAGTCAGGCGAGTAGTGTTGAATGCCCGCTGTCTCTGCGCGACATTCTAGGGATTGAAGAAGAACCATAAGTGTGAAACAATGTTTTGAAATCTTCAAGTGTTTTTTTTTTTTTTTTTATAAGCATAAACTCCATGACCATTTCTAGATCTCTGTCCTGTCCCACCTAAGATAGAGTGCTACCTTGGACAGTATCCTCCCTCCTGCTTTTCTGTTATAGAAGCAAAGTTTCTTTAAAAAAATAATACTCCGTTACTATAGACCTGAGGCCCAAAGCACCTACCTGTGTAGCAGTTTGTTCTAGTAATTCATTCGGTGTTTTGTTTTGTCCATAAATGTTATCTTATGTTATGCATTAACAAGATTAATAAACTAAAGATTGTAAGAGAAATGTTTGCTTAGAAATACAGCTAAATTAGCATACTAAGTCCAATAGAAAATACAATTTTATAATAAAGTGTTTAAGTTATGTATTTATGGTGAAGTCCCTCATTTTATGCATGCCAAAGGACATTAACTCTGAGAACAGCTATTTTTGTTATTGTTACTACTACTCTTGTTACTTAAAATAGTTATTTTATATTTTAAATGCTAAGAGATTTTTAAAGCTAAAAACTTTATCTTGAACAATTCCAATAATTGGAATTCACTCTGTTTATACTACATTTTAAGTAGAAATAAATGTTTTCTAAATGAAAAAGATTCATAATTTAATGATTTAATGTTCACAGAAGTGACGAGTTTAATAGATGAGCTTTTTCTCAGCTGCCCAGTGGTGCCCAGTGAAGGTTGGAAGTGCTTATTCTTCTCTGAAATTTTTGAAGTGTGTACCCTTGGCTTATTTCCTAGCAAATTCTCCTCAGGGTTGGTCGTAACCTTAGTTTATGCTAAAAAATAGCAGCGCCTTCCTAAATCAGATGTGTGGCAACATTTTTTGCAATCTTATATAAATCTGAAAAGTATCTTAAGTTTATCATGTGGATCATGTCATTATCTCACTTAGAGATAAGTAAGTTACATTGCCAGGAAATAACCTTGTGGACTGTACATACTACGTGTAAGTGAATGGTGCAGGTGGTACTAGAATGTGGCAAATGCTTGATTTTGCCCCCACTTAATTACACTGAGAGACTGACAGGTGTCACAGAATTTCCCAGTTTGCCTTGTAAATGACAGTGGTTTGCATTTTAAAGGTGCTCTCCCGCTGACTTTGTACTGATGTTTCTCATTTTTTTATTTTTCCTTTCTCTCTGCTAAGGACCTACCTGGACATTTTTCCCCTAATCATCTCCCCATGAAGTTTTAATTCCATCTATGTACTGTAGATAGATTTCTCTCTGTCGCTCTGTCTCCATCTCTGTCTAGATCTACACTTTTTTTTTCTTAGAGAATACGTGTTCTATATACCTTTATTGTTTTTCAAGATTATATCGTATATAAGAAGAAGAAAGTATATACTTTGCAGTCAGACCTTGGTTTAAATCTGTTTTTATTTGGCAAATATTCAACCTGAGTGATGAAGGTCATTTCTCAGAGTCTCAATTTTCTCCTTTATGTGGTGGAGAGCATGATTTTTGTTTTGTTTTGTTTTTGAGGCAGGGTCTCGCTATGTAATTTGGGCTGGCCTCAGACTCACTATGCAGCCGAGCCTGGCCTCAGATTCACAGTGGTGCTGCTGTTTCTGCTTTGGAGGTGCCAGGATTACAGGCCTGTGCCACTGTGCCTGGCTATTATGTAAAGTCTTTGGCACTTACTGTCCTAACGGATATGAGAACTCACTGCTAGTGCCGGGAGTTGAATGAATGTGACCTTCTAGGAGTCAAAGTATGCAATAACTGTTATTTCCTGAAGGTGGATTTCTGACCATTTTATCATTCCCTCTGTCCACACCCAAGGAAAGAAGAGTTTTTCATTCAGTTAATGTTTACTTGCTTGTTATGCAGCAAATACTGTTGAGGTTTTTACATGTGTTATTTCATTGCTTCTCAAAACAATCCTATAATAGTAGCATTGGTTTTCCATTTTTCAGTGGAGAAAACTGGTTTTGTATGAGTTTAACTGGCCCAAGGTACAGAGCCTCTAGGCAGTAAACAGAGGCAGTGGCTAGTTTGTCTAGTACTGGGTACTTTAAAAGGTAGATTCTCCTCCTAGTGACAGAGCGAGACTGTATAACTCAGACTAAACAGTGGAGGGAGCCTACTACTTTCTACTACTATCGCTTTATTTTCTCATGCATTTCTGAAATCCTGTATTGTGACATTCATAAATCCCTCAGGGGTCAATAGAAAAAATGTGACCGAAAAAGAATAGACAGTGAAATGCATAAAATATTTCTATATCCTTTATCATCTGTGTACTTATTTACCCTTTGTATATCTGCTTGAATCTGGCATGTATTACAGCCAGCCTGGGTATAACTGTACTCGCAAGAGTCTTGAATTGGAGTATGTGTTTGAAATGGATAGGGCGCTAAGCCAGCAGCATTGCTGTGTCTCATCCCCTGTCCCCGCGTGTGCCACATTTATACTTTAATGCAACTGCATCAGCCCCGTGTTTGAGGGTTAAGAAGTCAGATCATCGTTCAAGTTTGCTGTGGTAGGTTTAGTCTTTTTAAATTTCCTTTATTTAAAAAAAATTGAAATACGGAGACAGAATCCAGCGATCATGACAACACTTCAAGCATTCTGGGGATGTGGCTTTGGAGAAGTAACACTGCACCTGTACTATAAATCCAAAATTTTAAGGTCTGCTTGAGCACATCTGTCTTCTGTCTACAAGTCTCTTTCTGGCGTGACCTCATTTGTCCACGGGTTCTGTATCCTGTTGCTGTATCAAGTATGATTATGAGCAAGAACCAAACCTGTCCGCCGCCCTCCCAGGTTTCCCTAGCACATGGAATGTCTTTTATTTTTGTCTTCCTGATACTCTGGGTCACTTCTAAATTTTCTGTTTTCATTTAAATTCCAAATGCAATACTAAAATGGCGGAGTTCCTCAGACCTGGTAAGGAGGGAAGCTCACAATTGAAGATGGGGTGAGGTGCTGTTTATTTTACTGTCTTTCTGAGCTGATGATATAGCCCAAAGGAATCAGCTAAGGGCATTAAGGGTATACTGATTGTGGAAATAGAAAGTTTTTAAAAAAATGTGTACAGTATTTGTATTTTGCTGACTTGGAACCAAATACACTCACTTGGCATATTAGCTTTGGTTGCATGTTTAGTGTCATCTGTAATTTCCTTTGAAGCACAGACCAAAGGGCAGAGTCCAGGGCTATTGGAGGGGGAGAGGAGGGGAAGACTGGAGAATCAGGATGGGAAAGTACAAATGGGTGGTTTGGGGAAGAAAGATTGTAAAAAGCAAAGCTTACAAAGGTGATCTGTGGTTGACAATTGATCTAATTATTTGTTACTGTTAAGCTCAGAATAGCACTTTTTAATCTCAGAAGTAAATACAGGTTTCCTACATGAAATTCCATCCACAGTGGACTGAACGTGAGCGCGTGCTGCGTAGGTGAAGTGAATATTACTGGCCCTCAGTCTTACTGTGCAACATCTTTCCTTGGAGAACACGGGCTGTCTCCACTCTGAACTAGCAGGTGCCCCCATGAGCTGCATGTGGCAACTTTCACCTTTCTGAGACCTCATTCACCTCAAAATAAATGTGAACTCAGTACACCTTTAGCCCTAAAGTTACATACTTATTTATGTAAAATGGAGCATGGCATTTAACATTTAAAATGGAGATGATTGTGTGGAATTAATATTTTAGGATCCTCTCAAGCCTGTCAAAAATGTTTATGTGAGCCCTGTGATATTTTCAACATTTTATTTTTCTTTCAAACAGGACCAGTAATACACACTTGTTAGTGTCAAACTTGTGACATGAGGAAGCTGTGTGAACGTGTTCCTGTTTTTGCTTTACATGCCTTGTCATTACCATGTATGTCCCTGTGCAACTGTGGTATAAACATAATTGCTCATGTTTCTATTAACTGTGCTACCACATTTTGTCTCCCTCAAGGAGTTGTTGCTGGTATTACAGTAATTGGTAGTCTGTTTCTAGCCAAGTTCTTGTGGAACCGTCGAAAATCAGGGTGAGCAGAAATTCTGACGATTTTAAAAGCTGTATTCTTTGCTTTTCTCCCAGTGCAGCCCGATGCTGTGGCCGCAGGTGATTGTCTCAGCTTGGCCGTGTGTGCGCACTTGACGTCTTCCTCTGCATTCTTCTGTCTGCAGTTGTAACTCTGCTCTGAAGAACGGACTCTGGCAGCGTCAGCACTCTCTTCCTCCTATTGCTGCTGCTGCTCCTCGTCCCCCTCCTCTTTTTTATTCTTCCTCTTCCACTTGCTGCCCTTCCTCCTCCTCTTCCCCACTCCTACCTCCCCTCCTCCTCTTACCTCTCCTCAGTATGATCAAAAATAATAGCCACGTTTCCCCCCAAAAAAGTGATTGGAAAACCACAGTCTCACTTAACAATGTATTAATCGGTTCTTTTTTCTCTACTTATGATGTCTGTGCATTGCACAGAAACAAAGAAATCTAGGAGAAGACAAACCTCTAAAGTGGTTACACTGCCTATGGTTACGTGTTTTTCTGCTTTGTATTAATAGATACCAGTCCAGGCAGAAACAGTCTGGGGATTAAGAGGGCAAGCTGAGAGGCCACAATCAGTTTAACCTTTCTGGGTCTCAGTTTCTGGGGAAAATACTGTCTACCTCATGGGATTATACTAAGCATCCAAGAAATTGTCATCTGTAAAGAGGTGGAAGTGTTGCTTAGCTCACAGTACACATTCAGATGTGAAGACAAGGACAGAAGTATCATTTGAATATCTCATCTCCACTGAGTCCACAAAGGAAACATAAATACTCTGATTGGCTCTGTGTGCGGCTGACAAACAGGATGATGTAAACAGGGCTGGTTTGGGAGGTGTAATGGTTCAGAAACGGTTGTAGAGTGCAGATAAGCTTGAGCTATTCCTAAGCTGCCCCAATACCCGTTCATTTTTTTCATTAATTTATAGCTTCATGTTAATGCTATTACTAAATTGCCTATTTTAATTCACTGGCTTGTGCAGGGTGTCTTCTTCTTAGCCTCTTTAACATTTCTCTTTTTCCTTAAATTAGTGGCAGTATTTAGGCCTGTTAAAAGTATATAGAGAAACTTTAACTTGCTAAATGATTCAGTCTTGATAGAAAATACTGGACCATTATGTCCTGGGGTGGGTGATGTGGAAAGTGAATCATTTTTCCAGGTATTTGTTTAATAACAAAATATTCTAGCTGCTACCACAGCAAATGCAGAGAGTTGCAACTCTTTCCGATTTTTTAGGTAATGTTTTTGAGTCTAACAAACCCAGAGTTATTAGTCTTACAAAGTAAAGTTGGGATAGATACCTCATCAAAATTACTCTGAAAAGCCAGGGGTGGTGGTGCACACCTGTAATCCCAGCACCTGGGAGGCTGAGGCAGGAGGATCAGTACAAACTTGAGGCCTGCCTGATATGTTAGTGAGTTCAAGGCCAGCCTGAACTACATAACAAAACCCTGTCTCAAAAAGAAAAAAAAAACAAATTAAACTATTTTCTAACAATCAATCTTTCATAGTTTCTTGTCCCAGATTTCTAGTTTTAGTGCTATTTGTTCTTCACATTTTAGGTTGTTAATGTACAGAGAGTTAGCAGTTCACCACAGCCAGTGCTTTGGGGCTCCATGGGTGAGGAGGGGCAGCATGTGATGAGGTGTCGGTCTCTTTGGTGGTGTCACCTTCTGCACACCCTTTGTTGAAGCACTTTCCCAGGATATTTTCAATAGGATGAAAAGTGCTGGGATAAAGAAGATGTATTTTTTTGAGTTGTATTTTAAGATTTTGCAGGAAAGGCAGGAAGTTCCTGCCAAACCCTATGGTTGAATTTGCTTTTGTTCGCATACACTTAAAGAATAGCCCACTTGCCTTGTTTTGGAAGTCGCAGCTGTCAAGGGTAAGAGCTGGCTGTGTACCTGTCTGATAGTTCATAACCCATTACATGCTTAATTAAGATTTGAATTTAATTAGGATAGCGGATACAGATGAGTGTGGAAATGATAATATAACCTTATCCTTTCTTCTTATTGAGAAGTATTGGGTTTTTATGACAAATTTTAATGCAGGGATGGGAGTTTAAGTCAGTGCTTCATTTTCCTATTTAAAATTTAAATTATATATAATTCAGTTAGGTTTTTTTCCCTCTTTACCGTCCAGCTATTATATGACACGTGAGAACAACAAATCACCCAATGTTGTATTTCATAATTTAAATGAGGCCGATGCTACCTCAGAACTAAGAACACCTTCTGATAAGTTATAAAAGGTACATATGGCTTAAGAAAGCCACATTTCTGTATCTTTCAACATATCTCTCAAGACAGCTGGCTTAGGGTTTCTGCAGACTCTTCATGGATAATCGGGTCCTAAGTCTCTATTATCGGCAGAACTTCTTTGCTTTGTTGACTAACATTGAATCTCCTCTCTTGGACACACGTCGTGGATTCTTGCCTCGCGAGAGGACGCTCATCTCATCTTGTGTTCCCACTTTGTTTATCGTGACTATTCGACGGTGTCATGAGCACCAACGTTGGGGGCCGTGAGTGCTGACCTCTTGGGGCTTAGTGAGATGCTTTTTCATGTCAGTGCAGAATGAGATGATTGACCTCTCTTGTATGTTTCTTCTTTGCCTGGCTGGATTTTAGACCTTCCAATGTTTAAGAAATAGTACAATATGTGTGAAGGTCTCTTCACGAGTCATGATTGTAGATCCTAAAAGACATCCTTTTATGTCTGTACCTAAAAACAACAATGTAAATGTATCTGTGAAACTTTCTAAGTGTCTTAATCTCTTAGTAAATCCTGTGTCTCTTCCACATTTAGTATTCAAAGGATTTTCACTGACTTTTGACTATTTTAAATGTCTAAATTGGCTACCATTTGTCTTAGACTGATAAATTATTTAATTGTTGCTACAGCTACTGAACTGTCTCTGCAGAAGTAGTTTTTAACTTACTAATTTTGCATTTGCTTTGCAGCCCAAACTAATGAACTTTCTAGTAATGCACCGCATAGCAACTAAAAAGTAATGTTTGTCATCAGGACATAAGGTCATTTTGACTTTACCTTTTCTTTTCTGCTTTCAGGACACATCTGGTTAAAAGTGGCAGCTCTGCTTGTGGCACTAGTCACTATCAGCTAGCTGAGCGCAGCACAGAGGAGCTGGGAGGAGACAACCCGCCGCTGCAGAATAGTCCTAGTTCGTTACACGTTCCTGGAGCAGCACGGATGGAATAAATCCAGTGGTGCACTCTGCTTTGCATGTTGCTGCTGTCTTTAGGCTGCATTAGGGATGTCAGCAAACAAAGGGACGGGAGTCAGGAGTCATCCGGGGTCACATTTTCAAGCACCTAAAGCCTCTTCAAAGTACAAGCGCTTGCAGAAGCGAAAGGATTACTTTCCTGAAAGCATGGGGAAGTAGAGATGTTTGTCTATGTTACAGTGGGGTCCAGAGTTTCTTTCACTAGATGTGAATTATTTTTACTTACAAAAGGAAGTACAAAGTTAAATGATTTACTAATTTACATTAATTGGATAGCAAACACAAAAACATCTCATTTTCTAGGCAAAATTGTGAGAAAGTTGAACCACATTCTAAAATAATGCTTAAAATGTACTTTTATCTGTACTTATTAAAATGAATCCTAATGGTTTTGGCAAAATATTTTTAAAGGAAAACACGTTAATGATCCAGAAATGTGTGTTTCCTGGCTTAGCTAATGGCAAGGGAGGAATATAGAGTAAAGGACTGACTCTTCCTTTGTGACAGGAAACAGGTGATGAGCCAGCTTTTAGTCTAGTACTACTAAGATAAGCTGAAATTTTGTCCCTAGAACAATGTTTTGTTTTGCTTCACTTTGTTTCCTCAGGAAAAGAGCTTTTTGAGAGGTATCTTTGATTTAATGTCTTTAATCCTGGAGCCAGGTGTAGTGGTGCACACCTGTAATCCCAGCACTTGGAAGGCTGAGGCAGGAGGACTGCCATGAGTTTGAGTTCTACCTGGGTTACATAGCTTGAGGCCAGCCTGAAGTATACACTGAACACCCCTTCCCCCAAAAAATCCAGAGATAGTAAAATATTAACATGAGAGTCTATATTTCTGAAGATGTTTATAGCCAAATTGTAAATTTTTTGTAACATTATTTATATTTATTTATGCTGGTGAATACTTTGGTTTTACATGTGTAACATTTCAAGAAGGTATGTAAATAAAAATTTATTTTCCCTAAGTAGAAATAAATAATCACAGTTTCTTCCTCATGTAGTATTTGAAATTTATTTACTTTAATGTGAACAATTTTATTTCTAAATAAGAGTCCCTTCCTGTCTCCCATAAGTGGTTTAGAATGCTGCCCCTTGGTTATCCTCATGAGAATCATTTCTGGGTACTTTTAAATTATACCATACTCTTTCTCAAGCATGTGATACCTTCTAATGATCTTGATAACTTTTGTTAATTGTTTACCTAAAGGCAATCTCATTAATTTCTAGGATTTTAGTATATTCTTATTTGCCATTTTAAACGGTAAGACGAGCTGGAACACACACATGGCTAGACTAACAATGATTATGTTGTCATATTGCTTTGTCTGTTTTATTAGTAGTACTTTAGATTACAGTTGCTTTGTGGTATTTCACTGTAAACACTTCAGTGTGTATTTACAACAATGAGGGCATACGATCATCACAACTAATGAGATTAATAATCATTTTCTAGTTCCTAATATTAGGAAATTATGTGCGTGTGTGTGTGTCAGTGCTGGGGACGGAACCACGAGCGTTACACTTGCTATACAAGCACTCCACCACTGAGCCACATCGCAGCCCTTTTCTTATTTTTGAAACAGAGTCATGTTAAATTGTTCAGCTTGTTCCTGAACTTGCAGTCTTCCTGCCTCAGCCTCCAGAGTTAGCAGGATTGTAGGCATTTTCCACTGCACCCAGTTTCGGATATTCTCCAAACTTGCCTACCAGTTGTGGAAATCGGATATTTGTTAAGCATGAGGGCCTGCTGTGCCTGTCCCGCAGCAAGCCGGTACTTTGTAGAGCAGCAAGATAACACTCGATACAGTTACTCAGGAAAGTGTAGAGCCCACTGTGTGCCGCTTACCATATGCCAAGTACTGCATTGGGGTTACCAGAGTAAGCACAACAGCGAGGATTTGAGTTTCTGAGAGTCACATGGGAGAACTCAGACTGTACACAGAATGTGGACAGCTACTGTGCAAACGGGTACAGAAGCGGGCGCTTCTGCTGTATTTCTGCCTGGTGAGTGGTGGGGCAGAGGCGTTTCCAACAGGACACTGAGGGGATGCACGGGAGAGGACTGAGTTGAGCTTGTACACGGGAGGGTGAAAATGTTGGACCGTGGACCAAGCTGTATGAGAAAGGAAATGACATGAAGGGCAAGAAAGTGAAGAGTTGAAGGATGCTTTTTTGGGATCAAGCAGTTGTTAGACAAGGGCTGCTAGCAAAAATGAACTGAAGTGTCCATATGAGATGTGACCAAAGTATGCAGTGAATATTAAAAAGTATTGCAGTAGAAGTTACATTGCCATCAGTTCCCCTCAAATACTTCCCGACACCTTGAACCCACTCACCCTGTGGTTCTTGCTGCCTTCAGAAGCACTTCCAGAGTCCTGGTGTGGGCCTTCAGGACGTGTGAGCCAGACTACAGCGAAGGCTGCACGCTGCCACGCGGCGGGGAGCAGGCCCATAAAAACATGCTTGTTGGTTTCTGTGAGGTAACGAATGGCTCTCGAAAACGAGGAGCGGCAAATAGACAAAGTTATGGGACCTGGGGAACTGAATCTCCGATTGCAATTTTCTCTGGCTATATATTAGAGCCTTTACAAATAACAGAAATAGGAAATGGGAAGAGAAATGTGCAGATCAGTGAGAACATTATAAATTAACTATCCTCGGGACTGTACTTTGGCCTTCCTAGCCTTCATGTTATCGTTCCTGCAGACATACCTCAGCAAAGCATCTTGTGCTGTCCCAGCAGCTTGCCGCTGGGACTAAGGTCCTGCTTTCATTTCCTTTTACGCTAATGCTTTGCTAGACTCTCTCCAGAGCAAACAATCACACGGGCTGGTCAGGCTCAAAGTCCTGTAGAGGTTATACATTAAGGTAAACAACAGAATGTCCTTCACACATGGCGCGTCCTTACCTACCCTACTCATGAGACTGGACATGCGACTTCTGGCTGTTCCCCAAAATCAAAATGACCATGGAAGGCAGACGTTTTGAATTAATTCAGGGCATCAAGGCAGCCACCATGGTGCAAATAAAGACACGAAGACTTCCAGAACTGCTTCACAAAGTGACAAGAATGATAGGATTCATGAGTCTGAAGGAAAGGGAAGTGTTTTGAGGGAGATTAATGGTTTTTGCTATAATATATTTTTAAAGTGTAAACAGTCATTGCGGTTTTTGATCATACCTCACAGGTAGCAGTGGGAAATAGGTCTACATGGAGAGAGATAGAATTAGTGCACAGGAAGCAGAGCTGACTACACACCTGTTTCCTTTTCGTTTCGTGCACTCAGCTAGACTTACTACCACACCCCTGCAGTTAGGTATGGACATGAGATTGAGCATAACAGTGACAGAGATATGTGCCAGTTGTTAGCCCTGGCCATAAACATCCCTATTTGCAATCCCTATCCCCTCTTTCTCCCTACTGATTTAACAAAGGTGGATGCAGGGATCTAGGAAAACAATGGCTGCTTAAAGGACCGCTGTCTGCTGCTCATGCAGACCTCTTTAGTCTTCACATGAGGGTGGAATATACTTCCATCATGTCTGAGACTTTATATTTGGGAGTTGGTTAGTAACGTTGTTGTAGATAATATTACCTACACAAAGACATAGTGTTCAGTGGTGCATGGGGTTGAACAGAATTGTGTTTATGAGAGGCTGGAAGGCAAATGGAGTACTGGGAGGCAGGGGGCCACAGAAGAGCCACATAGATAATGAAGTCACCAAGAAGCATGGGGATTTGTGTTAAAAATGTGTGATAGTGAGTTAAAGGTTGAAATCTTTAAGAAATGGGGACTGGTTTATGCCTCTAAAGATGGATACAAAAAATAAGATCCCTAAGATATTATGTGTATGTAAATTTTCCAGAATCCAAAAGTCCAAAATCTGAAATGCTTCTGTTCTCGCACATTTCAGATGGGGAATAATTAATCTGTACCACAGAGTAAGGGAAAACAAGAGATACCTATGTCCAGCAAGATTTGTCTCCAAATGCAAGTCCACCGTATGCCCCTTTTGCTGCTTGTTATTGCAGTCTACTGGCCACTCATACATGTTTTTTGAGGGGTTTGGAACCTGCACCGCTATTCCCAACTATCTTAAAGTGTGGCATCATCAATGAATGATGGATTCACTGTTGCCAAGGGTGATCCCTTTAAACATCTTCACTTTTGGTTTTCTTACTCCTTCTAATGTCTCCTTTGCTCTACCTAAATCAGCTCCTGTTTTTACCCACTCAGTGTGCTCTTCTCACTGTTTCATCTTGTAGTTAGTGACCCCAATGTGCCAAGTGACCCTCCACTTTCTCCCTATTTCCCAGGCTCCTCCTGGGCTGGTTCTTCTCTGTTTGCTCATCCAGAACCATGGCCTACCCCACTCTGCTGGTTGTAAGCAGAGTTGTATGACTTCTGTGTGTCTCAAAGGGACCCAAAATTTCCATTTTGTTTCATTTTCTTTTCACTACTCTGCCATCCATGTGCTCTTTGCTTTTGCCCTTTGGTTCTTCCAGTTATGACCCCTTGCAGAGACTGTTCCCTCAGCACACAGGTGTTGAAGCCCCTTTCCTGAAGATGGTGCATTGGCCCGTCAGGTCTTTTTCTCAGTATTTTCATATTCAAGGTGGAGTTTTACTTTCTGCTAAAGGTTTTGGAGAAATCTGAGGGCGACTGCTAACTTCTCTTTCTTCTTTTTCATGAGGCCTTTTCTTCAGACTGCCCCTGCACACCAACAAAGGCTCATGGGAATAGTATGGAAGATTGTGCAGGGCTGTTTTTATTATTGTTGTTGCATATTAACTCTTTGTGTTCTTACAGGAAATTTTCAGTTTGACCTTTCTCAAGGTTGTATGACCATACATTCTGTTAGTGTAGCTGTGGAAAATCAAGTGACTCATAGATCATCAGTGGGAAGGCAATTTCTATAGCTATTTTTGTGGGGAATTCTACAATATTTAGAAAGACTACATATACATTTACTCTTTGGACCAGTAACCCCACTTTGAGGAATGAACCCTGAAGATACATTTCCAACAACACAAGAATAAACACATACCAGATTATTCATCAGAACATTATAATTGCAAAATACCTGAAATGGTCTAAATGCCCATTCACAGGAGGTCAGCTGAATAAACTGTTACAGCCAAACAGAGGCATAGAGTATAGCTGCAAACAGGAGGAACAGTTCTACAGCCTGGCCCAGCATCATTTCTAGACTATTGCTAGCTTAAAAAAGTGAAATGCAAACGATCATATCGTATGTTACCTTTCATATACAAAAGATGAAATAAAAACACAGGTACATGTTTTAGTCATTTAGAAATGAAGAACAAACTAGAAACAACCAGACGTTATGAGAAATTAGATGGGAAATAGGTGAAAATGACAGGGAAAGTGAGAATAGGATATACGATGTGGTTCTTAATTGTAGAACCTATGTCTCACATATTAAAAAATCAAGGGAATATAACAACAAAAATGAAGATTGGAGAGTGACAATCATAATATAATGCAAAAACCTTTCTGTGTTTCACATAAATGAAATGACCACGTTTAGGAGAAGGTGGTGAGTTAGAACTAACAAGTAACTTCAGAACACAGTGGTTTAATTACAAATCAAAAGTGAAAAAAATAAGGGAATGTTGGATTTGCTTAGTAAGTTTGTCTTTCATAGTTGTGTTGGCAAGTCCTACATTTTTTTGTGTGCATTTTAAACTAGAGCAGATAGGTAAATATATTGTGAGTAACAAGAGCACCTTTCCTACTGTTAGAGAATAGAGTTATAAAGAAGGAAAAAAATGTTAGATGGAATGTGCAGTATTTAATCACAGCTTGTGTTATCAGCACAAATCCATGATTTTAAACATAAAACAAGTACACACACACATACGTACACAGAGAGGAGGGGACAGGGAAATAGACATAGACAGGAGGGTATTCGTCTTCATTAGTCAGAGCTCTCCAGAGAAACAGAACCAATAGGATAAATACAGATAATTAATTAAGAGATTTACTACAGGAAGCATCTTGCATCATTATGGAGGCTAAGAAGTGAAATGCAGTGCTGTTCACATGCTGGAGGCCCAGGAAGGCCCCTGGTGTTCAAGTGCAAAGGCTCAGGAACCTACGTCTTGGTGGTGGCCCCAGCCACAGGCCACCCCAGGATCCAGGGGGAAGCTGCTTGCTTGTTTGAAGACCCAAGAGCTGGGAGAAGGTGGGTGTACCCGCTCAAGAAGAAAAGGTAGGAATTCACCGTTCCTCACCTTTTTGGTCCAGTTGAGTGGATTCTCAACGGGTTGGATAAAACCTGCCCCCGTCGCTGAGGGTGGTCTCCTCTGCTTACACTCCTGACTCAAATGTTCGTCTCTTCCAGAAACACCCTGCAGACATATCCAGAAATATGTTTTACCAGCTCTTTTAATTAAATAAAAATAGGCATCCTGTTATCTAATCAAGTTGATACATAAATTTAACCACTACTACATAGGTATGTGTATGCTATACAATCTATATACTGTATTTTATATACATACACATATACACATATAATGTATACATACATATATATGTATTATATACACACGTGTATATATTTACATATGTATGTGTACATATGAAGTATGTTTTTTCATACACCCTAGAGGCAATGAGGCCCCAAATTCTGATTTTTAAATACTTTTCTCTGGTGAAAGAAATATGGGTTCCTTGCCAAAATGGAGATTCCAGGACTGAGGTAGGAAAAGGAGATGAGTCTGGAACATCATCTAGGAATAAGAAATTAAGGGCTCCAGAAAAAAGTCCTTAAAAATGATAATGACGTGTTAAAAAGACTCAGAAGCCAGCATGAATGAGCTCCTTCTAATCAAACCCAAGACAATAATAGTAAAAAGAAAATAATGATAATAATGGATGATAACACATAGAATAACACAAGAATTTATCTCCATCCTTGTATAAATGACCAGATAAGAGAAGGAAAGCTCCTTCATTACAGTATAATGGAGAAGGAGGGGTACAACTTAAAAATCAGCACTGGGGAAATCACAGTAATAATTATTTCAGACAAGAATTATCAGTGGATGCTCAATTTGTAAGTGAACATCTGATGAGAAGTACAATAATTACATGGTCTGCAATTTTCTCCTCCACAAGATACTTATCAGCTACATATAAACTCTACAATGGAAAAACTTGATAGATACTACTTTAACCAAATGATCAAATTCACAACTGATAACAAATCATACTACATTCCCGCTCATATGACACAGCTAGAGGAACTCAACATCATTTTTGTAATATTATTGTACACATCATGCATTCAAATTATGAAGAAGTGTCTGACAAAACACATTGGAGGGAAATTCTACAAGGAAGCTGACCTGTACTTTCCCAAAGTGAGAAGGTCAGTAAAAGAAGCAGAAGGAAATAATAATCTATTAGCTGTTCATTTTTAACATTTAAAAGAAAGAAAACAATAAAGCATAAAAGTCATTGAAATAGAAAACAAATAGAGAAATCAATGAAACCAAAAGATGAATGTTTGGAGAAACTCGGTAGAACACCTCCATTTCAACTGATAATAATAAGAGAGAGTATGTTGCTAAAAGAACATGATGAGCAACTTTATGACAATAAAGTCAACAAATTGGATGAAACAAAGAAATTTACTTCAAGACACAAAATACCAAGTGTTATGGTTGATACATTGTGTCAACTTGGGGAGTCTAGAGCTTTTGCTGAGTGACCCAGCAGTTCTGCATCTTGAGATAAAAAGGACATGCCCTTACCCTTCTGGGATGTTGTTTATTGTGTTAATTTGGGAAGTTTAGAAGGTTAACTATGTGACTCAGAAGGGAGCTGGGGTGCTTATTTGTATTCATCCTAAACCTGTGCAAGAGGAAGGCATGCAGAGGGTGTGGGAACAGAGGGCCACCCCCACCTCCCCAGAGCTGGTAGGCTGCATAAAAAAGAACTGAGGAAGGACTGGCTGCTAGTTCTTTGGAGGAGCTCCGGTCCTCACCTTCAGCTTGGTTGTCTCCTGGCTTCCGGTGCAGACTGTTAGGCTTCCACCTGGGACTCTTCAGCCTTCTGGTGTTGGCTCTCCGGCCTTCATTGTAGATTCATCAGCATTTCCTCGTAGACCCAACAGCCCTTGATACGGACTTGCACGCACACTGCAGTGAACTCCAGGCCCCAGGCCTGGGCTGTTCAATCTGCAGTGTGTAGGCACCTGCACGCTTCCTCATCTAACCCTGTAGCTGACCATTGTAAGCCAAACTTGTAATTTCTTGTACTTTTGTATATCTTGTGTTATATCTGTTTCTCTAGTAAGCCCTGACTAGTAAACCTGTTTCTCTAGTAAACCCTGCCCTGACTGATACGGGAAGACAGAGAGCTAAAATTAACTTCCCTCAGGAACAGCTTTCGGACTGAGTGGCTCATCCCAGGACTGCAATTGGAATATGTGTACTTCTAAACACACCTCTGCCCTGCTGCCGTTCTTTACAGAATAACCACAAAAGGCTGAGAATGAAACTCTCCTTGTGTCTGAACAGCTTTCTCAATATTTTTCATTCTTCTTTCCACCATGTTGTAGTTTCTATCTAGATGTCTTCCCAAAGCCTCATCTGCTCATAGGTGGGGCTTTGGGGATGTGATTGGATCACAGGGGCATGATACTCACCAGTGGATTCGTCCACTGGCAAGTTTATAGATAAATGTGATGTTGGGTGGTGGACCCTGGTCAGAGGGGGTGGGTCACTGGGCACACGGCCTGGATGGCTGTATCTCCCTCCCTCTTCCTTTGATCTCTCCCTCCTCCTGCTGCTATGCCATGAAGGGACTTTTCCTCTCCCGTGAGCCTCCGCCATGGCACCCTGCCGTGGAGTCAGAGGACGATGGACTGAAACCTCCACCAACTGCGAGCCAAAACAAACCTCTCCTTCTTTAAACTGTGGCTGCCAGGTACTGTGTCTCAGCAATGAGAGAAAAGTAACCAAGACAACAAGGCTGATTAATAAAAACATAAAGCCTGAATGGCTCCATATTAATTCAATAATTTGAAATTTTTTTTAAAAAAAATCTTTCAGAAATTTTTCTGCCCAATAGGCTTTATTGGTTAATTTGAACATTTAAGGAACCAATAAGACCAATCCCCACAAACTCTTTCAGAAAATAAAAAGAGAATACTTCCAAACTCATTTTATAAGGTCCAAGACAACATAAAAGAACTGCAGACCGACAACCCCCATAAATATGGGGAAAATATCCTTAACAAAATTTTAGCAAAGCAAACTAAACAATATGGTCGTATGCTCCATAATGGTTTGGGGGCCAAATATAGACAGTGTATCACAGTAGCCTCCTAAGATAGTATACCCTAGAGTCTTCGGAGCTACCTTACTTCTTGTGAGTGCACGGTAGGAGTTCTGCACAAGAAAACTGTTCAGTGACACAACCTCCTCATGAAGGCCTGCATAACTATGAGTGTAAGGATATGATAAAACATAATCAAATGAGTGACAGGGTGGATTGGTATAAAATTAGTATAATTTATCACATCAATAAAGAATAAAAACTGCATGATCATTTCAGTAAGTGTAAAAAAATTAGTTAATACAATTCAATACCAATTTGATATAAAATCACTTAGCAAACTAGGAAGGAAAATTTAATCTAATGTAAGCTATCCTCAACAAATCTGCACCCTTTATCATAATAATGAACCCCTCAGTGCTTTCCACTCAAGGTAAGAACAAAGCGTGGTTATGTTTTCTACCACTTAGTTTACTGGAGGTGTGAGCCAGTACAGGTAGGCAAGGGACCAAAGCCTATGAATTAATTGGAGGCACAGCAGCTGCACTGATTTGCAGATTTTATGTACAGAAAACCTTTAACTGAAAGATCTACTGGAAGTAAGTGAATGTAATGAGGTCAATAACATACAGTGTTAATGTACAAACACAATTACAATTTTAAATACCAGAAATGAGAACTTACAAAATAAATGCTAAAAACTACATTTACAACAGCATTCAAAACTATGAGATATTTAGAGAAATTTTGCAAAGTGTGGAAAAATTGTATCAAGAAAACTATAAAACTTTGCTGACAGTACAGAACTGCATACACGACTTAGCATTTTCATGGGTTGACTCAGTATTGTTCACACTGTTTTGCACCCATCAGTTTATATTTATGACAAAGATTTTAAGAAACTAAAGTTTACATCAAATGGAGAGTGCCTCTCTTAACACCCTTCTCAGAGGTGCTTTTAAAGTTCAAAAAATTTTAAAGTTTAAAGTTTTTTTTAAAAAACAATATTTCTTTGACTTTGTTGAAGCTAGGAGTCGGGAGTAAAAACTCAGAACACCATGCAGAAGCAGTCACTGAATGGAGGGCAGAACTGAGGCATAGTCCAACTTCCTGCTACTTCTATTTATGGCAAACTGAAGTCAGACATAGGTAAGTGTTTGTGGTATCCTTTTTCTTTTTCTTTCCTTTTTTTTGGTACATACAAGGCACCAACTTCAACCTTGTTCTTGCCAGGCAGGCACTGTGCCACTAAGCTATGTCCCCAGCATGCTTTTTCTTTACATAGTTTACCTTTCCTTTACCTAGTTATTGAGGTCATGGGAATAAAAATCCATTGTGCAGAAGACCTTGGCTGTAGAAGCAAGCACTTCCTAGCCTCCAGATTGGGACAATGTGATCTGGAAGTCAAGAGTCCAGAGATTTATAGCCAGCCAGGGATGTAGCGCACAGCGGCACAGTGCCTTCCTGGCAAGGTCGAGGTCCGGAGTTTGATTCCTGGTACAAAAAAAAAAAAGATTTATAGTCAACTTCTAATATCCCTAGCTCTTTGGTTCAAATGAACTTGGCAGGAATTATTTCTTCACCCAAATGTGGCTCATCCAATGTTTTAAATTTGTTTTTGGTTTAATCAGTTTCTCTGTTGCAGGAACACAGATCTCTCTTCAAATGTGTCCATTACAGAAGTAATGCTATTGAGACGTTAATTTGAAATCGCTACCTTATTACTAGTATTTCTATTCTTTGTATCTGTTTATTTGTGACTTACACCTGTTGCTTTTGTGTTGTGGGTCCTGGCTTAGCTATTAATGGATGCTAATCCTTCATTTCCCAAACATTCTTATTTTCGTGTCTTTGTCATACTTTTCTATTAAAAGGACTTTCACTCAGAATGAATTCCTGTCCAAATGTCAATTTTGTTTGTGCTCTCCCATGATAGTTGTTCATGTTCTACCATTGTGAGTTGCAATTTTAAGGTAGATTCTTGTTTTTCTTTCATTTATTTATAGATTGAATTTATGTTTTTAACTGCTCACCCCTTGCCATGAGTACAACAGTATCTTGATACCTTTTGCCAGTTGACTTTCCAGTGCCTCCCACCATCGCAGGCGGCAGCTAAGTGCAGACTGCACTGTTGAGGGAGGCTATGTGGCTTGCTTTAGTCAGTCCTCTTCTGACTTGTTATTTTTCATAAGGAAGCACATGGTAGGTATCTGCTAGACCAAGAATAAAGACATAGGAAACAGAGATAAACCAGATTTGAATCCTGGAACCACTGTAGCCCAACTCCACCCACTTCCTGTTGATCTGAAACCTAAAATGTGGAGAACATTTTTGAAAGCCACAGCTATTTTGAGGTTAACCTGAGTACAACTGAAATTGACTAAGAAACTTAGAAGATGATTTCTTCTATGAAAAATCCTAAAATGTGTCTGTTCTAGGGAGCTGAAACACTGGCAAGAAGATTGTGCAGCTGTGAAGCACTTCAGGTGCTCCTCTGGCCTGAGAACTTGAAAGTTAGAAATTCACACATTCAACTTGTGGCCCTGAGCAAAGAGTCATTGTCAAAAAGTTAGGAGAATCAGTGGTTATTATTTCTACATTTGATAAGAGACAGAAGACAAACTCAGACTCAAACTGGCCAGCCTGTATACAGAACTGAAAATAAGAATGGAGAGCCCAGGATGTTCACAGCTCTCAGGAAGTGAGATTGGTTCTCACCTCAAACTGTAGACACTGAGAAGCTGGAAAGTCATTTTAAAGCATGGCTTTAGGGAAAAGGCTATTCAAGGGTGTTGTCATCACCCCCTTTGGCAAGACCTCAGGGGAGGATTAAGGCAGCACCTCACAGATGATTTCAAGTAAGCTTGAGGGCTCGTAATCCTGAAATAGCCAAAGTGGAGGCAAGAAGTCTCAAAAACAGTTGCAGAAGCTTTGTCACACAACAGCCTTCCATACTCTCTATTAGACCAGCGTATAAATGAGGAAAATGGTGCTGGGACAAATTTCCTAGGCTAAATTATCTTTCACAGTTCTGTTGGTCCGAACATGTTTATCTATGGAACATCAGCAAGGACTTAGGAGTCCTGTGTGTTCTGCTTTCCAAGACTCCTCCATAATTCTTTGCATTCCCATTTATGCCCAGCACATGCGCCATCAGGGCTGTAGGTCTGCACAGGTTCTTCTTGTCTGCTTTCCTCCTTGGCCCCATCAGAAGTGGATTTCAGTGGTTATATTTTCCTTGCAACATGTAAACCCACTTACTGCCCAGGACATTTTGGGTATTCAAAGGCTTTTTAAAGTCTAGGATCTTACTTTTTTTGATAGTACAATTCCTTCAAAATACCAGTAGCCTTCTGACTATTTTCTTCCAGTGTATACCGTGGGATCTTTGCAACAGCCAAATAATTTTTTTTGTTTTGGCGGTACTGGGGATCGAACTCAGGACCCTGCACTTGCTAGGCAGGTGCTTATTCCACTGAGCTATATCCCCAGCCCCACAGCCAAATAATTTACTAATTAAATTCTCCAGGCTGAATCATTTTTTGGCCACTGTAGTCACTATGCCATCCTTTAAATATTGTTTCTGCAGGTTCTCATTTTATGGCACATATTGCTTTGTGAGTTTGTTTGACTGACTCAGTTGCTCATTTCCTTTTGTAAAACTATTTGTTGATATTCCCCAAAGTATAGGATGAGAGTTCCTTCTTCTGGAGAGAATTCAGCTGTCCACGTACCAGACTTGGCAATATCATGTGAGAGCCACAGTTCACACCAAATGTGCAGCAGGAGGTTTCCTGACCTACTGTCAGGGGAACTTGGGCTGCGACTTCATAGTGACTGGCAGTAGCCACAAATTTTCAGGGCTACAGTTTTATATTTCTGTTCCTTTTAAAATTTTATGTTCTATCCAATGTGACAGCCATCTTCCTGCAGTACTCTGGAGCTGAGAAAAGGCAGGTGTGCTTATGGTTTGCTCTAGCCAGGAGAGCTGAGTTCATTTTTAGTGCACTTCTAGGACCACCTCTGACAAACATTTCTTCTTTGGAGAAGCCATGTTTCTATCCCTCTGGTCCTATGAACTTGCAAACTTTCTTAGTATCAGTAAATGATCTGTGGTAAATTTAATTTTGTTTGTTTGTTTGGGGTTTTTTTGTGGTACTGAGGATCGAACTCAGTACCTTGGGCTTGCCAGGCAGGTGCTTATTCCATTGAGCTATATCCCCAGGCCCTGGCAAATTTAATTTTGATACTAACATGTCCCCCTTTATTTTCTGGGCTCAGCTTTTCTCCTAGAATTTTCTCTGGTAATTCCTACCCTGTGTTGTCACCACTGATTGTTACAGTTTGGATATTAAGTGTCACCCAAAAGGTCCATAATAGTAAAGGCTTGGGCAGCAGACTGCAGTGTCTTGGAAAGTGGTGGTGTCTTTAGGAGGTGGGGCTGGAGGAAGGAAGTTGCATCACTGAGGGCAGGTATTTGAAGGGGATTCTCAGACCCTGGCTCCTTCCCATCTCTGTTTGCTCAAGGCCACCATGAGCGGAACATGTGTGGCCACTGTGACACTGCCTCAGCACTGGCCCCAAAACATGGAGTCTGTCAACTATGGGCTGACAGACACCTCACCAACTACGAACCACAACACCTGCTTCCTCCTTGTGAACTGGTTTCCTCCTGTGATGGAAAGTTGACTAACACAACAATTTTAAGATTTTTTTAAAAATCCACTTACCACGGTCACCTTTTCGACAGCAATTAGTTCAAATGACTTATTAAAAAATGGATTCCTACACAATGTACACTCCTCATCACATATATTGTTAACTAATTTAAAAATCTGGCATGAAGGTAAGAGGAAATGGCATTTATTTGGGAAGCAAAGAATTTGACAGCTGAGTCAGGGCAGACCTGCAGTGTCCAGGAAGGCAAACGCAAGGGGTGCTTTTTTTAAATAGGAAGTTTTCACAGGAGTTGTTTCTGAAGGCAGTCCGTTTGTTGGGTGGAAAATCCTAAACTGCCCTGGTCAGTTAGGACACTCAGTTGAGACTCTGCAGGAGAGGGGAAACCAGCCTAAGCTATTTGCCCAAGTACACTGAAACCTTGTGTGTTTTAACCTTTAGGAGGTATAAGTGCAATTCTCTTGTAAACTGCACTTGAGAAAGTCCTAGGCTCAGTGACTTCCTTGCATAATGCCTGTGAAAAACAAACTGCTGAAGAAGAAAACAAATCATGAGGCAGAGTAACACAAAACACAAAAATTGAAACCATTAGCCAAAGGGGGAAAACCATACAGTTCATGAATATTTACAAGGACATAAAAGTCTTTAATGGCAGACTCAGATGATAAGGACAGTGATAACAAGGGACACAAGTAAGAGATTTTAAGAAAATAGAAATAATGGGAGCGGATGAGCTCTTTATCTGTAATGTCTTATTTCATTATTTAAAAAGATTTGAAATATTTGACATAATTTATTCATAGTTTGAAATTATGGGTACTCGTGTGTGCACACACACGTGTGCATTTTACATATTCTAAATTTTTTCCAAGATAAAAATTAAAAAGAGTTCAAAGTTAGTTTGGGGGCATCAAAGTAATTAGAAATCCCATTTTGGGGGGTCTTATTTCTCTAAACAACATAATCTGAGGACATCTGCAGTAGGACATAGTGAAAGGATTCTCGAAACTTTCATCAGAGAAGAGCAGAGAAAAAGGAATCAGGCAGAGGAGGTATGTTCTAGAGCTCCACTCTTGCTTGTGTCAAGAAATCATCTTTTTCAAACGGGAAGGGTATCAAGACCTGGAGGGAGCGGGAGAGAAGGGAAGGAAAGAGAACCAGGAATTGAGCTGTGTGATCTGGTGCCAACTGCACACAAGGAATGCAAACACTGTGTACTGCACATGGTGATACCGGTGTATAGGCAAAGAATTACGCGTATCTCTCCCTCATTGTTACGGTTGATACACTGTGTCAGTTTGAGGACAAAGTTCTGGACCATCTCAACAGTTCTACATCCTGGGCTGAAAAGGACACGCCCTTTCTGCTCTAGGATGTTGTTTATTGTGTCAATTTGAGAAGTTTAGAAGGTTAACTAAGTGACTCAGGAGGGAGCCAAGGTCCTTACATTGTATACATCAGGAGCCTGTGCAAAGGGAGGGCATGGAGATTATGTGAGGGGTACACAACCCCTGGGTGGGTAGGCTGTTTACAATATAAGGGAGGAAGAGAGGCTTATTCTCCCCTTCTTTTCCTCTTGCTATTTTTACTGTTTTCTGCCACCATGAACTATTGCCCTGTGCCATGTGCCACCCTGCCTTGGAGCCAGCTTATTATAGACAGAAACCTCTACAAACTGTGAGCTAAATAAATCTTTCCTTCCTTAATTCTGGGTGTCAGGTAGTTTGTCTCAGCAATGAGAAAAGTAATCAAGACACAAATGGGAGGAAACACACAACTAATCTTTGAAAGAACAAATGGATGAACCTGCACAAAATAAATAACAATCCTCCTTTTTAAGAAGGTAATAACAACCTTCAATAGCAAAGAAAATTAGGCACAGGCAATAAATATGAATAGGTTATATCCTTCCATTAAAGATTAAGGGTTGACTTCCAGGAAGATGGCGACCGGGTAGGCAGCAGAGAGAGAACCTCCCAGAGGATTACCACCCAAACAATGAAATATAGCAATATGAAGACAGAAATGAGGACTTCCGGGAAGAAGATGACCAGTCGAGAGAGCGAGTGCGGAGGGAAGAACGGCTTCAGCTCCTGAAACCGACAGAGAACGCGCTACTGGGACAAACTGCGCCAAACCGGGCAGCGCTCCGGGATCCCGCTCAGAACCCCACCCCCGCAGCCAGCGCTGCGCCAACTGGAGCAACAGCGACCGGCCGGCGGGATTTCTGAGTCGGGGAAAAGCTCCATCCAGGGGAAAACATCTGAACGGCACTCCTGTCTGCACGATCACAGGGTGAGTTAAGTGGGCGCTCTAAACGGTTTTTCCTGAATTGGGAAGAAGCTCAGCCCAGCGAGAGACATCAAGGCAGCTTTAAGGACTGCGGGATCTCCCGGGTGGGAAGACCTACTTAGGCGCCCCAACGGGTTTTGTGAGGGGGAAAGGAGCTCCACCCAGGGAGGAACACCTGAGTGGCCTATCTGCAAGAATCCTAGGGTGGCGAGCTGTTTATTCACCCCGGCCAGGTCTTGGGGTAGGGAGTAGAAGCGGAAATCTCAGCAGACAGCTTAAGGGACATTCTCCCAAAGAGAAGTAACCATTGGAGCAGCCTCTGCAGCAGACCTTTGCCTGCTGAACTGTCTGTGGAATTTATAGCTCCACATTTTGAATCTGATACCCAAAAATGGGAAAAC